>JAQNDB010000953.1:0-60470 GCA_029204045.2 Tillandsia leiboldiana
CTCCCCTAACCTCACGGTCCAAGATCCTCCGGCCCTCACATAGCTCAGGTCTCAGCAACCTCCAAAGGGGTGAAATCGATGATATGAGACGGGTCATGAACATACCTCCTCAGTGTCGAAACATGAAAAACATTGTGACACCCGAAAGCTGGGAGCAGACCGCAAGCCTGTCGGCAACTGGCCCTAAGCGCTCCAACACCTCAAAAGGTCCAATATAACGAGGGCTCGGTTTCCACGAATACCAGATCTCCGAATCCCCTTCGAAGGCGAGACGTTTCAGAAAACATCGGTCACCCACACCTGAAACTCTACGTCTCGCACCCGTCGGGTATCAGCCATAATCCTCGCTCGACTCTGGCGGCTCTGTGCGTCTCGAGGTGTCGTCGATCATCTGACCTTTTCCTCTGCCCTCTAAAGTAGATCAGGACCCAAAGTCTTCTTCTCACCCACGTCACTCTAATAAAGGGTGGGTGCCGACACTTGCGTCATACAACGCTTCAAACGGAGCCATCTGAATGCTCGCTTGATAGCTGTTGTTGTACGCAAACTCAACTAATCCCAAGTGCGCGGTACCATCCTCCTCAAAGTCCAGAATGCATGCTCTCAACATATCCTCGAGGTCTGACTAGTGGCCTCTGACTGCCCATCGGTCTGTGGGGGAATGCTGTATGAATCGGAGCTTGCGTCCCCAAGGCTGTCTGTAAACTCCCCAGAAATGGCAGACAAACCTCGGGTCTCTATCTGATACGATGGAAACAGGTACTCCGTGTAATCGTAACCACCTCAGCAAGTACACCTGTGCGAGTCGTCCATCGGCCAAGTCATCTGAACCGGCAGAAGTGAGCGGACTTGGTAAGCCTGTCTTCCACTACTACCCAGATAGCATCCGCTCCCGTCTGTGCTCTCGGCAAACTAGTGACAAAATCCATCGTAACATTTCCCATTTCCATTCAGGGATGGGAGACTCTGCAACTTGCCAGCAGTGATGCTCCGAGTGACCTCCCCCTCAGCTCTTTTACTTGCTGACAAGTTAGACAGTGAGCTACAAATCTCCCAATGTCTCTTTTCATCCCATCCACCAAAACTGTGCCTTAAGATCCCTATACATCTTAGTCCCACCAGGATGGATGGTATAAGGTGTATAGTGGGCCTCCCTCAAGATCTGCTCTCGGATCTCTGCGTCCATAGGCACACGCGCGTCTGTCCCTGTACCGTAGTAGTCCCCGCAGCATCGACTGAGAGTCCCTATCAAACAGTCTGCATCTGCTCTCGAATCCTCACCAGGTGGGGGTCCTCACTCTGTCTCTCCCGAATCCTGTCCAACAGAGTGGGCTGCACGACTAGAGACATAAGTCTAGCAGAGACCCAGGGACACAACCTCAAGCTCTAACCGCCTCATCTGCTCAAGGTAACGGCGCCTGATCGGTGATCATCAAAGATAGTCTCTGTACTGCTCTCCTGCTCAGGGCATCAGCAACCACCGTTGGCCTTGCCAGGATGGTATAATATGTCTACACTCATAATCTTTCAACAATTCCAACCATACCTACGCTGCCTCAAGTTGAGCTCCTTTGCGTGAACAGGTATTTCAAGCTCTTGTGGTCGGTGTAAATCTCGCAGTGTTCCCCATACAGGTAATGGCGCCACAACTTTAGTGCAAAAATCACTGCAGCTAGCTCCAAATCGTGGGTAGGGTAATTTCTTTCATAATCCTTCAGTTGCCGGAGGGCATAAGCGATTACCCTTCCTTCCTGCATCAGCACGACAACCAAGTCCACTGTGCATGCGTCGCTGTATACCACGTATCCTTTCCCCATAACGGGAGGGAAAGGACGGGAGCCGACATCATCTGTTCTTTAATTCCTCAAAGCTCCTCTGACAATCCTCACTCCAAGTAAACTTAACTTTTATCCCTTTTTCGCCCGTCAAACAAGTGAGGGGGGTGGAAAGTTTCGCAAAACCTTCCACAATCGACGGTAATATCCTGCTAAGCCCATGAAACTGCGGACCTCTGACTACCGTCGTCGGTCGGGGCCAATCCGGACTGCCTCGATCTTCGCCGGGTCTCACTGCCACTCCAGCGGCTGAAATCACGTGGCCCAAAAAAGACAACCTCCCGAAGCCCAAAATTCACACTTAGATAACTTGGCATACAACTTTCTCTCTCTCAGAAGTTGTAGCACAATCCTCAGGTGCTCCTCGTGCTCCACATCGCTTCGGAATAAACTAGGATGTCATCAATAAAAACAACGACGAACGATCCAGGTATGGTCGAAAAATCCTGTTCATCAAATCCAAAAGCTGCAGGGCATTTGTCAGTCAAAAGGCATGACGGTGAACTCATAATGCCCGTACCGCGACCTGAACGCCGTCTTCGGGATGTCTTCGGCCTTCACCTTCAATTGGTGGTACCAGACTGTAAGTCGATCTTGGAGAAGACCCAAGTCCTTGCAGCTGATCAAATAAGTCATCAATGCGTGGCAAAGGGTACTTGTTCTTGATGGTCGCTTTATTCAGCTCCCGATAATCAACGCACAGTCGAAGCGAACCATCTTTCTTCTTCACAATAGCACCGGCGCTCCCCAAGGCGATACACTCGGTCTCACAAAAACCCTTATCATTAAATCCTGGAGTTGCGCCTTTAATTCTCGCAGCTCAGCCGTGGGTGCCATTCGGTAAGGAGCCTTAGAGATTGGCGCAGTTCCTGGGCCCACGTCAATCAAAAACTCGACCTCCCTATCCGGCGGCATGCTAACAGCTCTGGAGGAAACACATCCGGGAACTCGCGGGCCATCGGATATCCGCGAGTCCCGAGCCGCCGTAGGCTCCTTAACCACAGATGCCATAAAGGCTACGCAAGCATCACTGCGCATCATCTGCCTCGCACGAGAAGTCGAAACCATAGAGGCCAAGAACGCACTCTGGCACCCCCTGAAAAATGAACACCTCCTGGCCTGGCTCGCTAAAAGTAACAGACCTCGCGGCGCAATCAATCGTCGCGAAATAGCGAGCCAGCCAATCCATACCCAGTACAATGTCAAAATCTCGCAGCTGACTAAGGACATCAGGTCCGCTGGCAAAATCCAAGACTCAAGCTGTACCGGCACGACCAGCAACACTCCTCTACATACAAATGTGACGGGAATCTGTACTCTAAAGCATGTGGCAACCGACCTAACTCTAGTCCATGAGATGATGAATGCTCTACTGATAATAGAATGTGATGCACCGTATCAAATCAAAGTGCGAGCTCTAATGCCAAAAAGTAAAGTGATACCTGCCACCACGTGGTCCGCGCGCCGCGGGAGTCCCCTACCTGAGCGGCGTAGACTCGCCCGCTCTGAGCTGGTGGTCGGTGTGGTCTGCAGGGTGGGAGGAAGGAGCCTGCTCGCAGAAGCATAGGCCGCTGAGGCTGGCGGTCGCTGCTGAGGTGGAAGAGAAACTGAGGCCGAAGAAGGCGCCACTGATGCCGAGAAAGGGCATGAAGATCGTATGTGCCCTGCCTGCCGCAGCCATAACAACGCCCCACCTCTGATCCACCTGTACCGGGGAATTGCGGACCCACCGCAGAGATACAACTGACTGGGGCCGAAACTGCCTGTGACTGCTTCTGTGCTGCTGCACTGGGCGACTGCCGCTGAGATCCCTGCTGTCGCGACCTGACGACCTCTGTGCTTGCTGCGAGTGCTGCTGCTGGTCGCTGGGGCTGCTGATGCTGTGGGCGGCCTCTGGGGATGCCCCCAGGCCCTCGACGCTCCGAACGCGGCCCCGGCCCGTAAACTGAATGCGGGGGCGGTCGGGGCGGCCTCCAGGAACTGGCCTGTCCCCCCTCATCTGATGCTGGTCGCTTCTTCTCAGAACTCTGAGCGACCGGACCTCCGCGTCTAGAAACAACCTGATCTCCCCTCTCGACCCACTGGGCATGATCCACTGCCTCTGATAAAGTCTGAAGCCTACTGGCGGTGTACCATGGTATAGATCTCTGGGCGCAAGCCTGTCTCAAAAACAGCTCCACCTGGTGCAGCCCATCCCTGGCAACGTAGGGCACGCAGTTGAGCAACTGCGTAAACTCCTGGAAATAGTCCCAAACTGAGCGATCACCTTGCTGCAGGTCTTCAAGTCATCTTCTATCTTCTTCTTCACACTCGTGGAGAAGTAAGTGTCAAGGGTCATCCTCCTGAACTCTGACCAGGGTAGCTGTCGGGTGACCTGAAAACTCTAGGGGCTCGACCCGACGCCACCAAGCATCTGCATCCCCCTCCAGACGTGTACAGCCAAATGTGCTCTGAACCTCTGGTCGATGAAGAAGTCCCGAAACATCTTCTCCATTGACGCTAGCCATGATCCAATCTCCCACGGGTGAGTGCTCCGCCCCGAGAACTTAGGGGGTCCTCGCTTGCAGAACTGCGTGAGTTTATCAGAAAACTCCCACTCCTCCTCTGGGGTCAAAGGCCTGAACATCCCCTGAGCCCCGCTGCTCGACGACGGCGCTGTAGGGACAAGTGGAATAGTCGGTGGTACAACAGGTGGTACGGGGGCCTCTGCAGTAGTAGGGGGAGGTGCCGCAACCTGGGCCATAACTGCTCAAACCTCTGCTCCTGTCGGCGGTGGCTCTCCGCCAACTGGGCCATCATGGCCCTCAGCTCACTGATCTTGGAAGGCCCGGACTGCTCCGGCTCCTCCGGGGTGTAGGAGTACCCCGAGTAGGAATCTGCCGCCTAGGAGGCATCCTGCCACACAAAATCCACGGGTCAGTAACCAAACCACTCTCGACCCAATCAAGCGAAAGTCATGGACATTCCCCTATTTCTGTAACCTTATGTTGTCTGCAGCCAACATAATAGTCCCCCAGAAATAGGCTATGTCAATCCCTCTCCACTCACAGGAAGAGTTAACAACCAATTACCGACTTTCGCACAATATCACGTCACTCACGCTCTGCGTTCCTAGGGTCTGCCAAAAGCCTAGGGTTTCCTAAGTCCCGTCTGACCTATCCCTAAGCTCTGATACCAACTAATCTGTCACGCCCCGGGTGTAAACCAGAACCCGGGCCCGTCCACAGATCCGCCGTGCATACGGAATTTTCCGTGTACACGAAGCGCTGATAACCTGCTCAGATATAAAACAAGTAATAAAGGAGCATAAAACAGAGCTAAACTAAAACTAATACAACTCAGACAAATGCTGGAAATGAAAGTACAGTAAGCTCTCAGAAATATACAAGTGTCTCTCCCAGCTCACGAAATATATACAACCAGCTGGCCGCAGCCAGACCCAAAATAAAAGGAAAATACAACCGTCTGAGTGTACTGGGGATACATCAAAACTACTAAACTCGAACTCGGGCAGTGGCTAGCTAATCAGCGATCCTCTTACCTCGATCCAGGGAAGAGGGTCCCGCAACTCCCGCAGAGAACTCTGCAAAACAAAGGGGAACAGAAAAGAGAAAACAGTGGGGGGTGAGAACTACTATAAAAACAGTAGCCTCCCCTAGTGGGTAGACCTCAAACTCAGACATGCCCACTAGGACTATCAGAGGCGAAAAAATGAAACAAAGGTGGTAAGCTACAAGTACACTACTGATGCAGAGCTACCACTAACGTGCCTCTACGATGCCTACTAGAGAATGGCTAAAAACATGCACCAGGACGTAAGGACTGACAGACCAACCCAATCAAAACACCAGTAAACACTGGAACTGCCTGCTCTGCTGTCAACCTCACAACTCAGTATCTCCCCTGTCCAAATAGACCGGAACCCAACACGGTCTAGCCGGCACCCAACACGGCCTGACCGGCACCCAACACGGTCGGAATCCTACTCCGGAGTGGCACTCGAGGGGAGCGACCCCACACGAGCATAGTATCACAGTCACTAGTATCATCAGTACCATAAATAGCAGGACGGGGTCACGACCCTGATCAAAGTGGGAAAACCCATCCACTAAAGGGAAACTCGATCCCCTACCTCCAATCTGGTGTAAAAGTAGTAATAATAATCCGGTCAACCGCCCACAGTCCGCGGTCGCCGCAACACCCAAACCTCGATCCCCGACTGTCCCAACTCTGAACATCTGACTACACAATCCCCTAAGGCTAGGCGACAGGAGAACGAATAAAAGCATGGTTTCTCCTAAGTCAATTCCAATAAGTTTGTGTAGCAGAAAAAGGTGGCCTATCTAGATGACCATTCAAGCATGCAAAGTCCTTTATTGGCTATAATTACTCCAATTATTCAAACATATGCAACATTAAGTGTTTGGGAAATCCCGATGTACATGTGGTAAGATATATGATACTTAATACATTTTAGATGCACAATCTACTAGCAAGTACCCCTTATACAACATTCATTCTAACCACATGCCCAAACCTTCCCTCAACATACAATATGATATGGCTATAGCATTCTTTCCAACTAATTAAATTGCATATCTAAACATGGAAACACCACTTACTAACTTGTAGCCTGCTAACAATGCAAGTATTAGCAAAGGAACCTTAATCTCATACAAGCATGCTAGATACATTCATATTTAATAACACATAATCATGGCATTCTAATAGGCCTAGTGACATTCACAAGTAGGAGGTTCACAACATCACCCACCTCGAGCGCTATTCCAAAATTCCCAAAGGCGAAGTCCAAGATCAGTCCAAACACACCACCAATCTGTACAAACTACCCCAAAGGAAAATACATAAGCTAAACATCCACACTTTCCAGAATCTGTCCCCCAAATCAGCAGTCCACAATTCACTAATTTTTACCTGCGAATAATGCCCAGAAAAATACAAGAAAAATGCTATCGCGATCCTTGCAACGAGCCCGTCGAATCGAGTACCTGCACGCCCAATTTGGAGTTTCCTACGCTGAGATAAAAATCCGACAAGGGGTACACCCCGAATCCAAACTGCACTAAATTCCTGTAACAAGGAACCACAGAGAAAGGAGATTCTCACCCTCGATTAAAATTCAGAAAATTCTGAGAAAAATCCAGGAGACTCCTTTCGAAGCGTAGATGAAAATTGCCTTTTGAATCGCCTCGTTCCGACGCCTGAGCAAAAAGATATGGCAAGAACACTGCGGTGCTGTCCCAAAAGTCCGCGAAGAAAAAGGGTCAAATGAGTGCTAAGAAAACGCCAAGATCAGCACGGAAATCGAGGAACCACAAAACACAGGAGTTGAAGCCCTACCTGTCGTGAGTCCAACGGCGCAAGAATCGGCGAATTCCGAGGTCGGGGTGAGTCGGAGGAGTCCAAACACTGAGAAGGGGCGAAGAGGATCGCCGGAGAACAAGCGTCACGCCGCGCCGTAAAATGGTGAACCTTGGGAAGCGTGCCTCCAAAAATCCTCAAACTTCTCCAATGGGTAGTGCACTGAGGGAGGAAAAACTCTTGTGAAGGAAGCCCAGTGAAAAAGGGGTCCAAAAAGACAAAGAAACGAAAGGGGGGTCCTATTTATAGGCCCAGCCCACTATGCATAACGGGCCGGGTTTCGGGCGCGGTTTCCGGCGCACTGCGCCCGGAAACCGGGTTGTATGCTTCCCGTCCGACGCGCCCGGAAAGTCCCTGGGACGGCCACGTCGCCCCGAACAGGGGACAGCAAACCTGGCGGCCCGCAACGCGCCACGTGGCCCCCTCGCGGTCAGCGGGGTAGGTACGGCCGCCCAACCGCGAGGCGACGCGTGTCGCACTCGAGTGCTGCCGACCGCCCCGCTGGCGCCACTGTGCGCGCAGCAGTACCGAGGCGCCCCCCTCGCGCACTGCCGTGGACCGCGCCTACGTGGTCCCACCAATCAGAAGCCGCCACGCGTCATGCGCCCGGTCCACCGCAACCCCCGCCAGACCGGTGAGCCGTGCCGCGTGCGCCCGCCTACCAGGGCACGCCACGCGTCCCCCCGCCGCGGTCCATGCACCGCCGCGCCTCCACGTGGACCCAGCTGCGTGAGCCGGCCAATAAGAGGCCGCCACGTGGCTCGGGCCGGTCCACGTGTCACCCCCATGCACCGAAAAATCCCACAAACTTCCGGAAGCCCGCTTTTGGTCATCCGGACTCCAAATTCAACAAGCAAACAGCCGTTTTCAAGCGTTTTTCCGCGCTGAATCCAAATCCAACCTCAGATTGGCCCAAAACCTTTTCTAAAATTCGGCAATTACAGCCGAAGGCCAATTCCGCTATCAAAGTCTCACAAGGTCCATCTGTGGCACCCCTTCGATGCACCATGGGCCAGACACCAACACTAGGTGTTCTACACAATGGATTCACCGGAAAGTTGCATGGGAAAACCAGTACACTACAGCTGGAGTCCCTGGGGAAAAGACACCACGACGGGTGTGAGAACTACCTCCCACAGTAGTTCTCAGTGGGTGCCGCCAACAAGCCCGACGGTCTGCCCACTAAGTCTACTAGAGGCCATAAAGTAACAAAAGAAATGCAGTATGGAAAGGCTGGAAAGTAAGACATTTACTGCTACTATGCCTCTATATAAAAATGGTCAAAAAGCGGGACAGATGAAAATATGATGCATCTGCTAACATAACAGTAAGATCACTCAATCTGAACTGACTGCCTCCTCGGGTCCAGTCAAGCCTGCGCCAATCTACTGCCGATATATCCTGGAGGACCGGACTTACGTAGAACGTCCGTAGCTGCCAAAACTGGCTCAGCCAGAGGGACGGTGTCTGTGACTGCCAAAACTGGCTCAGTCAGAGGGTCTGCGTCCGTAACTGCCAAAACTGGCTCAGTCAGAGGGAATGCATCCGTAACTGCCAAAACTGGCTCAGTCAGAGGGAAAGCATCGACAAGTCGCGGTACAAGAGTACCATATCCACCCCGGGTGTGGCTCTCGAGGGGTGCGACCCCACCGAGGAAAAGTATCCGCGCACCCTGTCGCGCAGGTGGCATTGCAGGCTATGGTCAAAATCCACGCTCACGCTCTGCTCGGAAGAACTCAGTCCTGTGAAATCTCTCACAACAGTCGGAACACTCTCGACGACTCAGCTGATCAGCCCACACGAAACCCGAGACACTCACCTCACCATCAACATCACCCTGCGGACTCTCTAACAGGATACACCCCACAACACGCCAAGATCCAATCACTGTCCCACTTACTGGCTAAGAATCCACACTGTCACTATGACCATGTCCCAAAGATCCCAGATCCACTATCACTATCACTATCACTATCACTATCACTATCACAAAGTGAACTGGTCTACAGACTGCTACAGACTCCACTCGGTCCCCAGACGCGAGTGCAAATGCATCCACAGCTAATAAGCCTCCCAGCCCACGACTCGGGGAAAAGTCACTATGTCCAGAATGACAGGAGTAATAACCAATGTGGGAAACTAAAGCAATGAATAAATCCAATTCGGGTTTAAGTTTACTACAGTCTGGTGGAGCATGATGTATAATACTTAACAGGTATACTAATCTAAGTTGAGTTTCCATGTTGTAAGAGTTCAAACCTTGCAAGTGGTTCAATGAGGTCATCAGATTTAACAACTGTCAACTGTGGGTACTAACATACAGTTCACACATAATATTGGGGTCATAAATTAACATGCATGCTACTACATTCATAGAATTAGAGTGCAGTCCATAGATTTTGAAAGCAGGATCACCCACCTGAACACGCTAACTGTCCGGGGTTACACAGATAAGGGAGTCCAGAAACAGCCAAAGCACACAATCCTCCAAGCTGACAACACTGTAGTAGTGCTTACAACATCTGGATACAATCACAAACCAATTCTACACTTAAAATCCACAAAAATCCCAAGTTCAAAATCCTGCATGAACAGTCCATCTATCACGAAATTTTCACCTGAAAATCATATTCCAGAAATTCTGATAAAAATACCACGGCGATCGACGCGAAGTGTAGATGTCGATAGGCTCTTGAATCGTCGAATTCCGATGTCCGGATGAGGAGATAAAAATCAACGAAGTGAGTGCTGTCCAGGAATCTCACAGCAAAACAGTGGCTCAGTAATGCCTCGAAAACCGTGCCAAAAAACCAAATCTGGGCAAAACATTCAACACGAAAGTCGAAGATTTACCTCTCGTGAATCCAACGCCGCAAAAATCGCTGAAAAAGACTGTCGGGGTAGCTCTGTGGAATTTCCGGACCGAAAAGTGACGATGACGGGCCTCCAACAGTAGAACGTCGCTCCGCACTACGAGGTAGAAAACACAGTCGTCGCGGCTTCCAGAAAATCTGAAGCTCGGCCGGAAGATTGGCAAGAGGGAGAGGAAGAAATCTTGTGAAGGGAGTAGAGGCTAAATCCCACGGGAAAGGGCAGAAAATCGCATCCCAAATGGCCTATTTATAGGCCCACAAGAGAAAACAGCCCAAAATGGCAAGCTCAAGACTTTCGGGCCCAACCTCCGGGCGCCCGAAAGTTTTCGGGCTGCTACAGTAACGGGCCGGCCCGTTACTGTGCGCGCCCGAAACCACCACAAGCCGCCACGTGTCCCAAGCCTGCTCCCCGCACCCGGCGCACGCTCCGCGACGAATCCCGTGATGCCACGTGTCCCGACCAGGCGTCGTGCACCCCTGCGCCGGACCAACCACGGGGCGCCACGTGGCGCCCCCAAACCGCCCCGGTCAACGCGCACGTCGCGCGACGTGCGCGGCCGCGCCGCCGCCGGATCCGGGTCGGGCACGCGCCCCGAGGCACCGCCTCAGCCGCCACTGCCGAGTGGACCGAGTGCACCAGAACCCGCCAACCAGACAACGCCACGTGTCCACCGGTCTACCGTGCACCAGTGCCAAAAATTCGTGGACCGCGTGCACAACGCCGCACCAACCACGAGATGCCACGTGGCATGCCCTCGGTCCACCGTGCCCCCGCCAAGGCCCGTGGACCGCGCCCGCTGCGCCGGCCAACCGCAGCCCTCCACGTGGCCCGCGCCCGGTGTACGCGCCCCGCGGTGGACCGCGCGCCTGTGCCGCCCTCCGCCGCCGCGCTCCGCCGCGCTCCGCCGCCGCCGGCGCTTCTCCGGCCGCCGGAACAGTGACCCAAGCCTCGATTTCCGTGTTTTCGCGTCCGGGCTCCGAAAAAATTCAAGTAAATAGTCCATTTCGCTCGTTTTCGCGCGATGAATCCAAATCCGAGGTCCGTTCGGCCAAATTCCACTTCTAAAATTTTCCAAAATTTCCCGGAAGAGTAGACTTGATCCAATTTCCGTTCCGGGTCATATTCTTGGCTCCGATAAGCGCGCAAACACCTCACACACCCAAAATGGACTACCTGAAAAGAAAACAAGCTTCAATTTTACCAAAAACTCAATTCTGGGGCCCGGCACGCACACACGCACTCCCAGAAACCTCCAAACCAACAGTAAACCACAGTGTGGGGATTCGGGTCCTCACAGGTACACAATGCCCTATCGGGATAAATTTACTAAACCGACTTTTATCTTTTTCCAAGGGTTATAAATAGATACTTAGGGTTTCCCAACGAGGGTGACTAATACCGATCAATTCAGAAACACTCGAGAGAAACCCTAGAGGCTGGTTTTTACCGTTCTTCTCTTTCGCCTCTTTTAGGTCAATTCGAAGGTTCTTTCAAGAACATATCTTTTGTCGAATTGATCTAATCTTTGCTTAGAAATTTCTTCTACGGTTCCTCAATGAGAATCTAAGCAAAGGATCACCATCGAAGTCAATATTCTTATCGACTGAGTTTGCGTCGTGGATTCGACGTGGCATCGTGGATTCGGTGTGCTAAAGGCGTTTCGTGGATTCGAAACGTGTGCTCGTGGATTCGAGTGGCGTTCGTGGATTCGAACGTGTGCAGTGGGCGTGCAAAATCGGTGGAGCACGAGGTCCAAGAAATTGAAGGAGGGGTTAAATCCGTGGAGACGGTAATCACCTTGTTATTCTTCTTTTCTTAGGGATTGTTATTGCGTGGATATCCAACCGGTCAGCGCAAGGTCCGAAGAAGCTGAAGGAGGGGTTTTAGTCCGTGGAGTCGGTAATCACCTTGTTATTCTTCTATTCTTATTGGATTGTTATTGCGTGTTGGTCCCGTGGTTTTTCTCCTGGATTGGAGTTTCCACGTAAATCTCGGTGTGCTGTTTTTATTTTCCGCATTGGTTTTTATTTTGCACTGAGATTGAGTTTTTAAGTATTACACCTATTCACCCCCCCTCTAGTTGTTTGATAGTACCTATTTAGATCTTTGTGGATCCTATAAAAACCTACATAAAGTTCAGGAACCCCCTTAACCACGTCTTTATTTGAAATCCTTGCTAGTTCTTTAAAATTTATGTGAGCTAGTCTTTCATGCCAAAGAGTTTCGTTATCTAAAGAAACTAGGTTACAATTTTCAGAAATTTTGTTTGAAACAATATAGCAATTATTTTCTGATCTAACCCCTTTCAAAAAGAATACATGGTCCTTATCAGTTACAATACATTCTGCAGATGAAAAATTAACTGAGAAACCATTGTCACAAAGTTGACTTATACTAATGAGGTTAGTCTTTAGGCCTTCAACAAATAAGACATTGTTCAAAACCGGGCCTTCTGGAATAGCAATTGTTCCTTTTCCAACAATTTTGGAAGAACGACCGTCTCCGAAAACAACATGTCCTCCGGAGATTTTCTCTAAAGTTTGAAAACTGTTTTTGTCACCGGTTATGTGACGGGAACATCCACTATCCAGATACCAAGACGAGTTGTCATAAGCATGTAAAGAAGTATGAACAACATGACAAGGGAAGATTTCACCTTTGCGCACCCAAACCTTTTTGGACTGCGTCGACAATGAATGTAAAGTTATTCTCCTAGGTGAAAGCGTCTTGATTGATTCATCGCTTTTTCTTGACGTCGTCGTCTTGTTTAATGTACTATCAATGTTCTTTTCTTTTGAAAAATCCTTCTTTGATTTTCGGGGAGTGAACTCATTGGTAGTTGTTGCAAGAGGTGCTTGATGTGATCTTTTCGCTCCAATCTTGCAATTTCTTCTTATGTGCCCTGCATAATCACAACGAAAACATACCTTTGTACTTGACGATCCCGAAGTAGATGAAGTAGGGTTGTTGTCGTTGATTGCAGTGAATTCCGTCGTCGTCGGAGGAGTTACCGACTGGGGCACAAAAACTGTCCCAACCGAACTAGGATTGTCTTCAGTTCGATTGTATCCAAGGCCGAAACAGTTTGTTTGACCAAGACCAAGCATCTTATCCAACTTGCTCATTCCAGAAGAAAATCTCTTTAAATCATCTTTAAGTTGGAAAATGGTCTTCGTCATTTCCATTTTTTCCTGTCGAGCCTCGGAGTAGAGCTTCAAGAAGTAACCAGCTTTATCAACCATTTTTACATGTTCCTTCTCGAAATGCTCATTTTTCTCTTGAAGTGAAGCATTTACTTTGATCAAGTTATCCCTTTCCACTTCAAGACCGGTTGAGAGAGAAGTTGCCCTTTTTACTTCTTCTTCGAGATCCTGCAATCTCCCTCTCAACCCCTTATTTTGCTTTGCCAGTTTATTTGAATCCTTTAAAAGTTTATGGTAGGCAAAAGCAAAGTCTTCACCTTTGGAGTTGCTCGATTCGTTGTCCGTTGCATTCTTTTCAACTTGGGAGGAGTTGGACAAGGAATCGGATGTACTTGCCATAAAGCACACGAAAGGTGAAGTTGTGGACGCGTGGAATGCCGTTGCGTTATTTTCTTCATCACTAGAAGATGACTCATTTGATGTTGAGGTGTCATCCCAAGTGACGGCTTGCATCGCTTTCTTCTTCGACGGATTCTTATTGGGACACTCCGTTGAGATATGGCCGTACCCTCGGCACTTGAAGCATTGGATTTGTCCCTCTGAGCTTTTCTTATCCTTTGAAAAACTCTCTTGCTTTCTTGACTTGTGGCTTGAAAAACCTTTGCCTTTCTTCGACTTTACGAAGGATGAAGTTTTACTTGAATTACCCCTTCGAAAGTTTCGGTGAAATTTTCTTGTCAAGAGAGCAAGTTGCTTCTCAAAGTCCTCCATAGATAGGTTCTCATCATCGTTTGAGGAGGAAGAATCCGCGTCTTCTTCTTTTGTAGTTCTCAATGCAAAACCTGAAGACTTCGAAGAAGATGCTTTTCCAGAAGAATAGTTAGTAGGAAATGTCATTTCATATGTTTGAAGTGCACCAACTAATTCTTCTACACGGATTTCGTCCGGGTGTTTAATAGTTTCAATGGCCATAACCTTGGAACGAAATCTTTTAGGAAGAGTCCTTAAAATCTTTACAACTTTAAATTCTGAAATTTTCTCTCCCAAGTTAGCACATGTATTCACGATATCTTGCAATCGCGTATAGTAATCTGTGAAAGATTCATTTTCTGCCATGAAAATAGAGTCAAACTTGCTCGTAAGCATTTGCAGTTTTTGAATCTTCACAAGGTTTGTTCCCTCATGTGTAATTTGTAGAACATCCCAGATTTCTTTCGCAGTCTCACATGCCGAGACGCGAGAGAACTCAGTTTGTGACAAAGCATTAAATAAGGCGTTAATTCCTTTGCCATTGTAAGAAGATGAGCCAATCTCTTCCTTGGTCCATTTCGACCTAGGTTTGATGGTGTGAACATCAACAATAACTTCAGTTGGATTTGACCATCCTAACTCGATAGATTGCCACACCCGTTCGTCGATGGAAATTAAAAAGGCTTTCATCCGTACTTTCCAGTAGGCATAGTTTGTTCCATCGAACAACGGGAGTCTGTTGATGTTTCCACCTTCAACCATTGTTTACAACCCTATTCCCGCTCTGATACCAATTGTTGGGTTATACTTATAATAAGAATCTAAATAGGGGAAAAACCACCTAGAGGGGGGGTGAATAGGTGTAAACGATAAACACTCAAAAATCTTTGCGTAATAAAAACCCAATGCGGAAATGAAAATAACACGCAAGATTTTTACGTGGAAAACTCCAAAACCAGGAGTAAAAAACCACGGGACCGATAACACGGTGAAATCAACTAAGATTATAACACGTACAAAGGTGATATAACTCACTCACAGACGACTCAACCTTTTTCCATACGCTCCGAGTTGATCTTCTCCGCTCGCTCCGCAACGCGCCTCGAATCCACGATTTGCGTCCAACGCCGAATCCACGACGTCCAACATCGAGTCCACGAGGTCTGACCGAATCCACGGTCTCCACCAGGTAGTACGTCTCGATCACACGAACGTACCTCGCTCCAAATCCACGAGAGCGGTTGCACCTTGAATCCACAAGGCCACGCGAATCCACGCGCCAATTTTGGGGAAAATCGTTGTTTTGTTGGTGGTGATGATCCGTCGAATACTTAGATCAAAGATAGATCGGAAATGCCATCTAAGTATTCATTAATTTGATTCTACTCAAAATCAGAGTATGAAGACCTAGAATCAAATTAATTAATATAAATAAAGAAACATAGAATTAAATCTAGTTATTTCCTTTCTTCTCTATATGTGGATCTTTAAGTTTTTCTCCGTTAATTTTTATCTGTCATTTCCCAGAGATAAAACTTAGTGTGGATTACCCTAAAAGATGAAATTACGGTTTACTTATAGGTTAGAAACCATTGGAAGAGGATAAGAATCAAAAACTGATTGCAACAGAATTTTTCCCGCACGACGGTCCGGACCGGATTAGGCTCCTTCAGGACTGTCGTTGTTTTTCAGAGAATTCCTGAAAAATCAAGGTTCGGGGTTCGGAACGAAATCCTACGTCCGGACTGTTCATAAAGTTTCAGCAAACTCCAAGTTCGGGGTCCGGAACGAATTCCTACGGTCCGGACTGTTCATGCAGTTTCACCAAAATCCACGTTCGGGGTCCGGAACGAAACAGGGATGTTTAGGACTGGATTTGTGCATGAACTACCAACGTTCGGGGTCCGGACTGTAGTCCCCTGTTCCGGATCCTGAACATGTAACTTGTCCAGTTTTTGATTTTTATGCGATTAAAAGTCCATCCAAGTGTTTCTACATTATAAGAAGTATTCAGATCACCAATAATGTTTAGTTAAACTTACCTGATCATTTTGAATTCTTCTTTCTTGAGATTGAGGTATATGATCCAAGTTTCTTCATCTTCAATCTTCAATACTTAAACACTTTCACGAAATATGCCAAAACTAAAATCCTTAACATTTACGTAGGGGCCGTCCGAGGTGCTACGGGGAGGGTAAAAAGGGCACCAGAGGATTGAGCAGGTTTAAGGTTGGTAATTCCTTAGATCTACGGACTAAGGTGTCACGCCCCGGGGTCGAAACTGCGACCCGGGTTCGCCAACAGATCCGCCGCTTATTCAAAACCCCGCACAGGCGAAGCGTCTAACCTGCAAGAAAAGGTACTATAGCTAACAGATATCAGAACTATGAATAAAAATCTGCTGTAAAACTAAAATCGACCACTGCACACCTGGAAATAATATAATAATGTCCAACTCCCAAATCTATAATCATACAAGTCCTCAGATACAATAACCCAAAAGTCAACAGGGAGGTATCTCCAATAAATACATCAGTGTACAGTCTCTCAAAACATATCATATCCTCACTACATCAGTCTCTCAAGAGGGGAAAATAAAATAACAAATCTACTGAAGATCTCCTCTGAAGGAGTACCGCTACTCTCCAACGACGGGTAGGGATCTAGCTCGCGACTCCCTCGCCTCAATCAACAACCGCAGAATCTGTCACGCCCCAGGTGAAAACCAGAACCCGGGCTCGCCAACAGATCTGCCGTGCACACGGAATTTTCCATGTACACGAAACGTCGGTAACCTGCTCAGATATAAGATGTACAATAAAAGAGCATAATACAGAGCTGAACTAAAAAGAACTGCATAATATCTCAGTCTGGAAATAAAATAAAGCTGTAATAAATACAATAAACTCTCAGCTCACCAAAATAATACACCCAGCTGGCCTAAGCCAGACCTCAAAATAAAAGTAAACTACTACAGTCTGAGTAAAATAGGTATAATATCTGTCTAACAGTAGCTCACAGCCTCACAAAAGATCTATCTACTCAGCGATCCCCTTACCTCGATCAGCTGCCGATGTCCCAGCAGCTCCCGCAGAAAACTCTGCAAAACAAAGGAAAGAGAAAAAGGAGAAACAACAATGGGGGTGAGAACCACTAGTAAACCAGTAGCCTCCCTTTGTGGGTAAAGCCTCAAACTCCGACGTACCCACTAAGTCTACCAGAGGCAAAATTGAAAAGGAAAGTAGTAAGCTAAATAAGCTGCTGAACAGGAAAACTACCACTAGTATGCCTCTAAATGCAGTACCGAAAGGAATGACTGTATGTATGCATCAGTATCTAACATGCCTGCCTGAATAACCCAATCCAACCACCAGTAAATACTGGTACTGCCTGCTCTGCCGTCGAACTCAAGAACCCAGTAACTGATTGGCACACGGCTCGATCTCAATATAAGTAACAGACCGGCGCACGGCTCGGTCGAAATATAAGTAACAGACCGGTACACGGCTCGGTCGAAATATAAGTAACAGACCGGCACACGGCTCGGTCATAAGCCTACCTCCGGAGTGGCACTCGAGGGGAGCGACCCACACGAGTAAAGTAACCAATGTCTCACAAATATCACAATATAGCAGGACTGGATCATGACTATGCTCAAGTGGGAAAATCCATCCACTACAGAAAACCCAATCCCAATCTGATGCAAAGATAAACATCCGGTCAACCGCCTAATGTCCGCGGTTACCGCAATACCCCATAAGTCCATAATATGATAAAATAGATAATATCCGGTCAACCGCCCACTGTCCGCGGTTGCCGCAATCCCCCCACCAATCCACAATCAAGTACCACCTGTCCCAGACTCCAAGGTCCCGACTACACTATCCCAAACCCCTGCTCGAACCCGAGCAACATGAATCAAAAGGCTAAATGAAAAGGAGAAAAGGAACAATCATGGTTTCTCCTAAGTCAAGTCCCAATATGATAGTGTAGCAATAAATAGTGGCCTATCTAGATGTCCATACAAGCACGCAAATGTCCTCATGAAAGATAAAAGAAAGTGTATCAAATAGTAGCTCCACATGTGTATCAAATGATAGATCCGTATGGATATAACCATCATGCCAAAATCACTAACCAATTACATATGTCTATAATCCCTGATCCATAATAAATCATCAAAGTAGCAACCGCACATAAATATGTCATCCTGTTCCATTTAATCATCCATTTTCATGAAAGGTTAAGTACCAACATGGTATGCTAACATATCACCATCATAGTATATCAATCCCACAAAAATAGGCCAATGATTAATCAGGATCATGTATTTAAGCATGATTTCTAATGGGGTTCCAAATAAATTAGGGGTCTCTCTAATAGTCCTAGTGAGTAAATCGCAGTAAGAGGTAAGCAACAACCACCCACCTGGCACGCAAATCCACACCCAAATAGCCTCCTCGCTGTCCACAGTCCTCTAACTCTGCAACCCGCCGAAAACAGTGCACAACTGTACAGAGCAACGCACCCGGTGTAAACACAAATCCCAAAACACAGCTTTTGCTGTTTCCCAAACAGCACGGAAAAAGAGGATCTTTCACCTCTGTACAGTGCTCCAAAAAATTCAAAAAAATTACGGTTGTGTTCCTCGCGACGAGTAGATTGAAAACGAGTACTTATACGCCTTGATCCGATGCTCCTAGGCCAAGATATAAATCGAACAACCCGTTGCTGTCCCAAAAACATCACAGCAAAAAGGGGGTCAAAAGTGCCTTGGGAACCGTGTTAAAAGTGCAAAACGGGGCGAAACGATCAACACGAAAATCGAAGCCTTACCTCTTAGGAACATGCTGTCAAAGAAATTGTTCAAAAACTCCTCCTGGTTTGCGCACATGAAATTCCCGACTGAAATGTGACGAAAACGGGCCGAAATGGGGAAAAGTCGGGGCGCACTGTAAAATCAAGATCGCCGCTGTCGAGACTCCAAAAATCCGGGGAATCCACCTCGAGATAAAAAACAACTAGAGGAACAACTTTTATATAGAGCACTCCCCCCCATTCTCTTTCTACGCTTCAGAAAAAAGAGAGAAAGAGAGAGATGTGGAGGTATTTATAGGCCCAAAACAACAATTGGAGAAATTCCCAATGTGTCCCCAGAACTGGGCGCCCGAATCATTCGGGCCCGCACAGTGGGGCCCAAGACCCGGCCCAGCCAGCGCCCGGAAAATCCCGGGCGCGACACGTGTCCGCCAAACAGCGGATAGCGGCGCCCGCGAATCGGGCGCCCCCACGTGTCCCCGCCCGAACACCGCACCAGCGGCGCCCGCCAATGGCGGGGCACCGCGTGGCGCACATGGGCGGCGCCTCACCCGCCACGCGGGCGGCGCCCGCCAACCAGCAGCCGACACGCCGCGTGTCCCTCGCCCGCGTGCGTATGGTGTCGGCTCCGCGGCGCCGCCTGCTCAGCGCGCTCGTGAACCCTCGAATCCGGGGCCGCCACGTGGCGCGCCCCGGTCCACGTGCCAGCCGCGCGGTCCCGTGGACCGCGCAGCGCAGACCCGCCTATGGGCGGTTGCCACCCGTCCCGCCGGTCCACCGTGCACCAGCGGTGCTCCTCCGTGGACCGGACAGCGTGCGCCGGCCCAATCACAGCCCGCCACGTGTCCAAGGCCGGTCCACGGCTCCCCCCATGCACCATTTTGCACTGAAAACTTTCGGGTGTCCGTTTTTGGGCATCCGGACTCAGAAAAGTACAAGTAAATAGCCGTTTTCAAGCGTTTTTCCGCGCTGAATCTAAATACGGCCTCCAAATAGCCTGAAACCACTTCTAAAATTCAGCAAACACATCCGAAAGACAGGCTCTAACCCAAACCCTCTCTGAGTCCACCCAACACATCTCTTTGACGTGTTGTGGGCCCGACACACCAATAACAGGTGTTCCACACCCCAAAACAAAGGAGAAAGCTACACGGGAATCTGGGTTACCACATCCCCCCCCACAAAAAAAAAGTTTCGTCCTCGAAACAGAAATCACAACTCCAGTCAGCGCCTCGAACAAGAAGTGCTAGGTGTCCATCATCTCCGACTCTAGCTCCCAAGTAGTCTCACGCTCGTCATGGTTGCTCCAAAAGATCTCCACGTAGGGAATGACCCAACTGCGCAATTCTCTCACCTCTCGATCCAGAATCCGCAGTGGGCGCTCTTCGCACTCTAATCCTCGCTGATCTCAAGTGGGGTGAAGTCGATGACGTGCGACGGGTTGAATCCATCCTCCGCCAAAGTCCAAGATGTAAACTCTCAGCATATCCTCGAGAATCTGCGTCATCTGCTCTGACTGTCCATCTGTGTGTGAGTGAAAGGTCGTACTAAATCTGAGCTGAGCTTCCAAGGCTGTCTCCAAGCTCCTCCATAAACGCGAAGCAAACCTTTAGCTCGAGCCTCCTCATCTTCTCTAGCATCCCTGGTACACGAACACCTCCTGGTCTGGCTCTCTAAAAGTCACCGTCCTCGCGGCATAATCGATCGTCGTGAAGTACCGAGCCAGCCCGTCCATCCCGAGCATCCTATCCAAGTCCCGCAGCCGCCTCAAAACCATCTGGTCTGCTGGCATAATCCAGGACTCAATCTACACCGGGCAGGACCTGTCACGCCCCGGGATCGAAACTGCGACCCGGGCTCGCCAACAGATCCGCCACCTATGCCAAACCCCGCATAGGCGAAGCGTCCTACCTGCAAGAAAAGTACTACAGCTAACAGATATCAGAGCTATAAATGAAAATCTGCTGTATAACTAAAATCAACCACTGTACAACTGGAAATAATACAACAATGTCCATCTCCCAAAAATGATAATGGTACAATATCCTCATATACAAAGCTCAAAACTCAACAGGGAGATATCTCTAATAAATACATCAGTGTACAGGCTCTCAATACATATCATCCTCACTACACCAGTCACTCAAAAGAGGAAGTAAAATGACTAATCTACTGAAGATCTCCTCTGAAGGGGTACCGCTACTCTCCAACGATGGGTCGGGATCTAGCTCGCGACTCCCTCGCCTCGATCAACAACCGCAGAATCAGCAACACCCGCTAAGACTCTGCAAAACAAAGGACAGAAAGGAAAAAGGAGGGGGAAAACCCCCAAAGGGTGTGAGAACTACACCAAAAAGGGAGTTCTCAGTGGGTACCACTGGCAGACTCGACGGTCTGCCCACCAAGTCCTCAAGAGACATAAACTAATCCACGTCGTAAAGACTGAAATAAGGAAGCTGGAGACTCTCAACAGCTACCATGCCTCTATCTAAATGCTCAAAATGGGAGAACCAAAGAATGGTATGCAACCACTAGCACATGAAGTGCACAATCGACCCAATCGAGCTGACTGCCACATCTGGTCCAGTCAACCTGCGCCCACCTACAACCACCTCCCGTTGACGGGCAGGAATTATGTAGGGCGTCCGAATGGACAAACTCGCTATCAAGTAGTGGCTCATGCAGGCTATAATCAAAATCCACGCTCTCTCTCAGAACGGATAGAATCATGATGCTCAACCTCTCAGATAACGGTCAAGGTACTCACAACGACACGGGACCACCGCCAAATCGAACGGCTCCTGACAACACTAGCACTGGTCTAAGAACAGCTACTAGACCTCACTCAGCCCCCAGGCACGAGTGCAACAATAAAAGTATCTGACCGAAATAAACCCAATCAAATGAACCGGTATAAAACCCAGTACTGCCTGCTCTGTCATCAATCTCACGAACTCAGTATCTCCACTGTCCAAATGACCGGAACCCAACACGGTCTGACCGGAACCCAACACGGTCTAAAGCCTACTACGGAGTGGCACTCGAGGGGAGCGACCCACACGAGTAAAGTATCTCTGTCATCAGTATCACAAGTATCTCTATATAGCAGGACTAGATCATGACTATGATCAAAGTGGGAAAGCCCAACCACTGAAGAAGACCCTGGTCCTCAATCGGATGCAAAAATACTCTAATAGTGGGAAACTCCGTCCACTAGAGAAATCTGATACATAAATAAATATCCGGTCAACCGCCCAAAGTCCGCGGTCACCGCAAAACCCTGCCAACCGCAATCCAGCACAACCCGTCCCTGACACCAATGTCCTGGCTACACTACCCCAGACCCCTGCTCGCACCGGAGCAACATAGACCGCCTGACTCACAAAGAAGGAGAGAAGGAAAAGCATGGTTTCTCCTAAGTCAAGTTCCAATAAGTAGTGCAGCAGTAAAAGATGGCCTAACTACATGTCCATACAAGCATGCTTTTATCCTCAGAAATGATAAAAGTGGGTGAAACATATATTAGCAAAGCATGCTAAAGTATTCCTACTATGGTATACCAATCTCACCCAAGTAGGCCATTCCTTGCTTACCTCTCGCTCATATCGGTTGTACATCAAATATGCCTGCTATCAGTCATAGAGGGGTGACATCCCCACAAGTGCACTTACATTCACCATAACATAAACACCTTATACAGTTACCAATATTAAGCTTACCCACCTGAAGAGCTCAATCCAAGGAAAACCTTGGGTCGGTGAAGAGCGTGGCCACTTGCACGCACAATCCGCTGAACCCGTATCCACGGTACATGTCGCGCAAACCTCGGCTCCTAGCAGTGTTCCAAAAACACTCGCGAACTGTCACGCCCCGGGGTCGAGACTGCGACCCGGGCTCGCCAACAGATCCGCTACCAACGCCAAACCCCGCATAGGCGAAGCGTCCTACCTGCAAGAAAAATAGTACAGCTAACAGATATCACAGCTATAAATGAAAATCTGCTAAATAACTAGAATCAACCACTGTACAACTTGTTACGGCTTTTTGGTGTTGGCATATTTCGTGAGTCAAGTCAGTGAGTTGAGTCGGAGTCTTAAAGGGATCAAATTGTCAATCAGCAATCAAAGACTTAGAGAAGATTCAACAAGAGCTCAAGTTGACACTCAGTGTCTTGAGTCTTGAAGATTGAAGTTGAACAATTGTGGATCAGTTACATCAATCTCAAGAAGAAAGTATTCAAAAGGATCAGGTATGGTTAACTAAATAATTTTGGTGATCCGAATACTTTCTTATAGTGTAGAAACACTTGGATGAATTTTTAATTGCATAAAAATCAAAAACTGGACATGGGACATGTTCAGGATCAGGATCAGACAGTCCAATCCGGATCCCGAAGGGTGCTTGTTCATTGGCAAATCCGATCCGGATCAAAGGTCATTTCGATCCGGATCCCAAACATGGGTTTTTGCTGGAATACATGTGAAGACCCGGATCTCCGTGGTCATTACAGTGTGATCGACAGCTTGCGGAGGCCTATGTCTATGGGCAGTGTTGATTGCGCGCAAATCGGACCCCGGAAACGGACTTAGTGCGAGAAATTGATCAAGATTGGTTAATTGGGAATTTCGTCGAAAAATAGAGGTGGTTTCGCGCAAAATGGACACCGTATTTGGATTCAGCGCGGAAAAACGATCAAAACGGCTATTTGGTTGCTTTATTTGGAGTTTTGGAGGTCAGAATTGGACTCGGCGCGCGAAAACAGCAAAAAGAGGCATTTTTGGAGCAGTTTTGGACTTTTTCTGGCGGCCGGTCCATGGGATCTGCGCGTGCACCAGGCGCACTGGCAATCCGGCCTTCCACGTGGCGGCGCGGGAGAGGAGGGCGCGGGCACGCCGCGCGGGCAGGGCGCGGCCACGTGCGCGCGCCGTACTGCGCGTCCCCGCGCAGGGGACACGCGGCGCCCTGCCAATGGCGGGCGCCGCGTCTGGCGTGGCCCCATCCGGGCCATCCGCCCGGGGGGCGGGGCGCCCGGATGGGCGCCACGTGCCCCGCCTGGGGCGCGGGTTGGGCCGGCGCTGGGCCGAGCCCGGTACTGTGCTTAAGCACAGTACCCCTTTTCTTCTCCCCTTTTGTTCTTTTCCTCTCCTTCTTCTTCTATTTATGGGCTCCTACCTCCTCCATGCTCCTCTTTTGGTGCTTCCCACCTTGGAGACTTCTACAGAGGAACCTCATGCAACTCTCCTCCATTTTCATCAGCCAAGAGATGGACAAAAGGGGCTTCATCACCATCATCTTCTCCAGGAGGCAAGCACCACCATTGTTGCAGTTTGTGAACCTCCCCGTCGTGTTTCAGTGCGAAAATTCCCCAGGACTCATTTCTTGGAGTTTTGAGCTCATTTTTGGTTCTACGTCTTCACAAGAGGTAAGGCTACAATTTTTGTATTCAACTCTTCCCCCATATATCATGTTTTTTCAGAGTTTTAAGGCCATCTTTGGGACCCTTTGTTGCAGCCTGAGATTTTGGGCAATCTGTGGTATTTTGGCCTTTCTGAATTGTAGGAGTGGATTTTTTGGATGATTTTTGTGGGAAAATTTCCAGGACTCGAAAATGTAAAATATTGTTAAGTATCATTTTCCCCAGATCTGAGTTTTTATTAGGGTTTATTCTTGATCTTTGGAGCACCTTGCTGCAGCCCTGTACAGATGGAACTTGGTGATAGTTCAAAGTGTTTATGGGTTTTCTCCTTCATCCGAGCACGAAAATTGGAGTTCTTTAGCTCAATTTGTATCTATTCTCGACAAGGAATCCAAGGGTACCTCTCTTGCAGGATTTGGAGCACGTTTGATTAGGTAACTTTAATGATCTTGTTAAGTGCGATTATATGGTTTACTGCAGTCCCTGTTTTAGTTTTGATTTGGGCAAGGCACCTTGGAATGCAGATAACTTTGTAGATATAAGGTCTTTTGCAGAAATTCAAGTTGGGACTTCTTCTTAACTTCAAGGTGAGCAAATTCTCTTTATGAGCTGTGGATGAATCCCTTTGGAAAAGCCCCTAAATAAGCTTGGGAATGCTAGCAAGTTTATGTTAGCAATTTTGGACAGCATTGTGATTTTGTTGTATTTGAATGTCAAAGGAAAATTAATGGTGGATTTTGAGGACTTAAAGATGTTTGTATGAAAGAGGATATCTTTGCTTTACTGCTGGGAACTTTATTTTGAGGTATTTGTGGTTGCACATACATTTTAATTAACCTTGTTGCACATGCCGAAATTCTGGAATTTGAATGCGCAGTGTGCATTGTTTCAGTGATTGCGCCCAATCCGTGAGGCGGATTTGGATAATTTTCACGGCATCGGACTCCTGGGAGGATAAGGATTATTCATGCCAAAATTCGGCCAGATCGGGCATCAGATCGTTGAGTTTCAGGTGGGTGGTTTTGTTATGCCGAAAACAATGATTTACCCACTCGGGCTATTGGTTTCCCTTATGGCATAGTTGATTGTTGTTCTCTTTTCTGTGGTGAATCATGCTTAAATCTCCATATTTATGTTAGGTTAATTAATCCTTAGCTTATGCATGAATAAATGATCGGTTGGTTGAGATTACATTATTTCATATGAAGTTGATTAACGGTGGTCATCCTTAAATCTATGCTATGTGAGGGTAATTGGAAAATCACTCTTCAACCTATTCCTTGTGATGAATGATTAACATTATTATGTGAGAATGATGGTGATAGATATATATATGTAAATGGTTGGTTGATTTATGTGAGGACTTGATGGGGTTATGTAAGAAGTGCTTGGTTGCTTATGTGAGAAGGACTTGGTGCATTTATTTGAGAATGGCTTATATGAGAGTAGTTGGTTTTGTTGATCCTTAACCTACAATGTGTGATGTTGGGCATAGATGTTGATTCATAACCTATTTATGTGAGAATAATGAGTTGATTGATCTTTGATCTAGTTTATGTGAAAATGGGTGTTGATGTTGGTTATTGATCTAGTTAATGCAATAATGACCTAGGCTTTTGATTCCTAATTCCTTCACAAAAAGGTGGATATCATTGTTGAGTTGAGGCCTATTCCTTATGAGAAAAAGCAATTTCATGACTCCTATCACTTACAAATGAGATTGGATGTTGTTGGTAGATCCTATATTCATCCTATGTGAGATCAATGAAGATTGTTGGACCTTAAGCTATTCATTGGTGATACTTGATTGAATGTCCCTGTTTAAGTGATGTTAAATGATCTTGGGCTTAGTCCAGTATGAATGTGAGGGTTGACAAGCGTTGTACCATCTTATGTGATTTTTGATTAGGTATGGCAATTCCTTATTTTCATACTTTGTGAACATCGTGTATGTGGTATTGGCAGGCATAGGCTATGTTGCACTTAATGTTCTTATGCAATCATCAATATTATGGAATAGCATGCTCTAATAAATGTAGAACATCGACACCTGTTTACTTTATATCATCTTTGGACATCTTTATGCTTGTATGGTCATCTAGATAGGCCACCTTTTTCTGCTACACTATCATGTTGGACTTGACTTAGGAGAAACCATGTTTCTTGCTTTTCTCCTTTCATACTAGGCTCAGGGTATTTGTAGCTCGTGCGCGAGCAGGGGGTTTTGGGATAGTGTAGACAGATTCTTGGGATCTGGGATAGGCTGGCCTGAGGGCAGGGTATTGCGGCTACCGCGGACTTTGGGCGTTTGACCGGATGGTGACTTGTGCATCGGATTAGGGATGACAGGTCGGGCTTGATTTGGGGGATTTGTGGGATATTGCGGCGACCGCGGACTTTGGGCGGCCGACCGGGTATTTATAGTGCATCAGATTGGTGGGATCGGGCTTTCTTTAGTGGATGGGTTTTCCCACTTTGATCAGAGTCGTGATCCAGTTCTGCTAGTTTTGATACTTGTTACTGAGATACTTACTCGTGTGGGTCGCTCCCCTCGAGTGCCACTCCGGAGTGTGCGACAGACAGGCTTTGAGTCCGTGAGACTCCTTTTTGCATTGGTGTTATGCGTAGGCTGGCATACCCGATGCGGCAGGCAGAGCAGGCAGTACCAGTGTTTACTGGTGGTCGGATTGGGTTTATTAAGGCAGGCATTTATTTACTGATGCATACATTTAGCTATACTTCTTAGCACGGCATTTAGAGGCATACTAGTGGTAGCTTCCTCTTATCAGTATTTCTGTTTTTAGCTTACCACCTCTCTTATTCTTTTCTTGCCTCTGGTAGACTTAGTGGGTACGTCGGGGTTTGAGGCTTTACCCATAGGGGGAGGCTACTGGTTTTACTAGTGGTTCTCACCCCCATTGTTGTTTTTCTCTTTCCTCCCTTTGTTTTGCAGTGTCTGCTGCGGGAGTTGCTGATCTTTCAGTTGACGGTTCGAGGCGAGGGAGTCGTGAGATAGATCCCTACCAGTGTTGATTTCTACAGTGGGATAGATGTACCAACCCGGATTGTGGGTTTCACTGTACACAGTTGTATTTTATTATTTTAGTTTATCTCCTTTTTTGGATTTGTAGATGATGTATAGGTGGCTTTTACTTGTGTTACTGTTTCGGGGGACCGGATTATTGTATTACTATTTTTGGGAGATGGATATTGTACCTTTATTTTTCAGTTGTACAGTGATTCAGGTTTTTATTACAGCAGTTTTCTTCAGCTCTGATATCTATTTAGTTGTTAGATGATACTTTGCAGGTTGGACGCTTCGCTTATGCGGGGTTCCGCATAGGTGGCGGATCTGTTGGCGAGCCCGGGTCGCAGTTTCGACCCCCGGGGCGTGACAGATTAGAGTGGTATCAGAGCCTAGGATGTAGGTCATTATGGACTTAGAAACCCTAGGCTTGTGGTTGGACCTTAGGATGACTACGTGAGAGTCGTGACTTACAGCGAGAGTCCTGATTGAGTTTTATACCTCTCCCAAGGGACGGGATGAGTGATTGGCATGTTTATTCTCCTTGGTGATTATGTTGGCTGCAGACAGCATAATGCCATGGAATGGGTGACATGTCCTAGACTTTCGCTGGATTGGGTCGAGTTTCGGTGGTGTGTTTTGTGTGCGGTTCATCGTGGTGAGCGGTGTCTCCCTGACGCAGAGTTCTGACCCGTGTGCACCCCATTACAGCTTTTGGGCGAGGATAGGCAGTTCTGGGTCGGATACCCAGATTGGGGTCAGAGAGCTCTGGACCCATATGACAGGATTGGCAGTGGCATATCGGCGGCGGAGAGAGCAGCTGATAGGATGATACAGTTGCTGGAGCTGTGGACATCTCCGATAGTGCTTTCCGTTGAGACCAACCCCTTTGTAGATCCTGGGTGGCAACGATTCCAATGGTGCCGGTTGGGCGAGCAGCCCTCTTTGGGTCGACTTTTAGTGTAGAGGCACTGAGGCAGGGTGGATAGTTGATAGCAGATGAGCAGTGGGATATCATTGATCGACTGAGATAGCTTTGGCTGTTAGACCTGTCCCGACTCGAAGGATTGAGTTTGGAGCCTTTGGAGGCAGAGTCGTGGGTAGGGGTGCTGGATAGACTATTTGAGAGTCTTTTATGCCAGAGGGTTTACGCAGTTGATGAACTGCACGCTCCCGTTTTGAGGGACGAGGCGCATGGAATGTGTGTGTGCTGGGTTAGGATTGCGCTAGGATATCTTTTTGGCTCATTCGGTCCCTCTGACTTCAGATTTGGATGCCCCGATGGAGCATAGCGTTGTAGTTCCTTGGGACAGATGGAGGCACTCGGTGCCAATTGATGGAGAGCAGACTAGTAGGCTGAGGCATTCTCGATTCCTTTTCAGAGTCGTGGACTTCTGAGGTGCCAGAGGTTGGGTGGACCCCGATGGCAGCATATGCATCAGTATCAGAGTAGTGCAGCGGAAGCGTGATGGGCTGCGATCATTGCCGGAGTATGAGTGGAGGCAGAGATGGTGCCTTCTTTGGAGATAGTCAGGATATTCTCAGGCTGATTGAGCGACGACCACTAGCGCTGGCAGTTGAGTCCGGGCAACCGAGTGGGAGGGCGTCCCATCAGTGGGATGTGTTGTCGCAGGCATGATTTCCTTTACAGCTATTTGAGTTAGGATGAGGTGCATCCCTGCATGGACTAAAGGTAGAGTTGTCACCACGTGCACTTGAGGTATAGATCCTTGTTTAGGATGTGCACGTGGAGGAGGTTTGTGGAATATGTCCAGTGCAGTTAGGCTATGGGTTACACCCGTTGACTAGCTGGTCTCATGGCAACCCAGGATTTTCGACTCGGCGTATTGGATTGGTCGGGGTGACATCTTGCAATTTTTGATTGGGGTGAGGACCGTGAACTTCTGCGAGTTGGACAAAAGGAGTTGGTTTACAGGTGGTGGTAGATTGCACTAGTTGCAGTGACAGCGTGCCAACAGGAGTCAGGCAGATGATGAGCCAAGGATGTATTGCCCAGTTAGTGACTGTGATAGAGGTGCCTACGGCGGCCCCGGAACTCAAAGGTGCCCTTAATGCCCGCGAGTTCTTGAATTTGAGTCCACCTGAGTTGATGAGAATGCCGCCGGGCAAGGAGATTAAGATTTCTATTAACGTGGTTCTGGGAACCGCGTCGATATTGAAGGCACCTTATTGGATGGCACTAGCACAACTGAGAGTTGATGGTACAGTTATTGATTATGATGGATAACTGTGAGGGTGTACTTCAGGTTTCTTGAAGGAGTTGTTTTTGAGGAGGAGATTTTGGGGGTGTTGTGGATCAGTGGTTACCTGTTGTTTCTTCTTTTCCCCGTGACATGTTTGAATCCTTGTTGTTGTCCCTGTCTCCGCTTAGAGGTGATATGTTTGGTTTGCCGTCGATGTTTGACTCGCTCCACTTGAGACTAGTGAGTGTCTGGAGTGCTGGAGGTACCGTTGTGGATTATGGCTCGAGAGATGAGGAATGGCGCAACTAGGCCAGGTCGTACAGGCGGTTGATGTTGTTGTGGAATAATCACGGGAAGCGAGTGACGCCTTGAGAGCTGGTGACGAGGATGTTGGATATTTGCCCTTCTGATTTGAGACATCTTTTGAGCTATGTTAGTTTCGAGGACGAAACTTTCTTTTAGTGGGGGAGGATGTGAAGACCCGGATCTCCGTGGTCATTACAGTGTGATCGACAGCTTGCGGAGGCCTATGTCTATGGGCAGTGTTGATTGCGCGCAAATCGGACCCCGGAAACGGACTCAGTGCGAGAAATTGATCAAGATTGGTTAATTGGGAATTTCGTCGAAAAATAGAGGTGGTTTCGCGCAAAATGGACACCGTATTTGGATTCAGCGCGGAAAAACGATCAAAACGGCTATTTGGTTGCTTTATTTGGAGTTTTGGAGGTCAGAATTGGACTCGGCGCGCGAAAACAGCAAAAAGAGGCATTTTTGGAGCAGTTTTGGACTTTTTCTGGCGGCCGGTCCATGGGATCTGCGCGTGCACCAGGCGCACTGGCAATCCGGCCTTCCACGTGGCGGCGCGGGAGAGGAGGGCGCGGGCACGCCGCGCGGGCAGGGCGCGGCCACGTGCGCGCGCCGTACTGCGCGTCCCCGCGCAGGGGACACGTGGCGCCCTGCCAATGGCGGGCGCCGCGTCTGGCGTGGCCCCATCCGGGCCATCCGCCCGGGGGGCGGGGCGCCCGGATGGGCGCCACGTGCCCCGCCTGGGGCGCGGGTTGGGCCGGCGCTGGGCCGAGCCCGGTACTGTGCTTAAGCACAGTACCCCTTTTCTTCTCCCCTTTTGTTCTTTTCCTCTCCTTCTTCTTCTATTTATGGGCTCCTACCTCCTCCATGCTCCTCTTTTGGTGCTTCCCACCTTGGAGACTTTTACACAGGAACCTCATGCAACTCTCCTCCATTTTCATCAGCCAAGAGATGGACAAAAGGGGCTTCATCACCATCATCTTCTCCATGAGGCAAGCACCACCATTGTTGCAGTTTGTGAACCTCCCCGTCGTGTTTCAGTGCAAAAATTCCCCAGGACTCATTTCTTGGAGTTTTGAGCTCATTTTTGGTTCTACGTCTTCACAAGAGGTAAGGATACAATTTTTGTATTCAACGCTTCCCCCAGATATCATGTTTTTTCAGAGTTTTAAGGCCATCTTTGGGACCCTTTGTTGCAGCCTGAGATTTTGGGCAATCTGTGGTATTTTGGCCTTTCTGAATTGTAGGAGTGGATTTTTTGGATGATTTTTGCGGGAAAATTTCCAGGACTCGAAAATGTAAAATATTGGTAAGTATAATTTTCCCCAGATCTGAGTTTTTATTAGGGTTTATTCTTGATCTTTGGAGCACCTTGCTGCAGTCCTGTACAGATGGAACTTGGTGATAGTTCAAAGTGTTTATGGGTTTTCTCCTTCATCCGAGCACGAAAATTGGAGTTCTTTAGCTCAATTTGTATCTATTCTCGACAAGGAATCCAAGGGTACCTCTCTTGCAGGATTTGGAGCACGTTTGATTAGGTAACTTTAATGATCTTTTTAAGTGCGATTATATGGTTTACTGCAGTCCCTGTTTTAGTTTTGATTTGGGCAAGGCACCTTGGAATGCAGATAACTTTGTAGATATAAGGTCTTTTGCAGAAATTCAAGTTGGGACTTCTTCTTAACTTCAAGGTGAGAAAATTCTCTTTTATGAGCTGTGGATGAATCCCTTTGGAAAAGCCCCTAAATAAGCTTGGGAATGCTAGCAAGTTTATGTTAGCAATTTTGGACAGCATTGTGATTTTGTTGTATTTGAATGTCAAAGGAAAATTAATGGTGGATTTTGAGGACTTAAAGATGTTTGTATGAAAGAGGATATCTTTGCTTTACTGCTGGGAACTTTATTTTGAGGTATTTGTGGTTGCACATACATTTTAATTAACCTTGTTGCACATGCCGAAATTCTGGAATTTGAATGCGCAGTGTGCATTGTTTCAGTGGTTGCGCCCAATCCGTGAGGCGGATTTGGATGATTTTCGCGGCATCGGACTCCTGGGAGGATAAGGATTACTCACGCCAAAATTCGGCCAGATCGGGCATCAGATCGTTGAGTTTCAGGTGGGTGGTTGTGTTATGCCGAAAACAATGATTTACCCACTCGGGCTATTGGTTTCCCTTATGGCATAGTTGATTGTTGTTCTCTTTTCTGTGGTGAATCATGCTTAAATCTCCATATTTATGTTAGGTTAATTAATCCTTAGCTTATGCATGAATAAATGATCGGTTGGTTGAGATTACATTATTTCATATGAAGTTGATTAACGGTGGTCATCCTTAAATCTATGCTATGTGAGGGTAATTGGAAAATCACTCTTCAACCTATACCTTGTGATGAATGATTAACATTATTATGTGAGAATGATGGTGATAGATATATATGTAAATGGTTGGTTGATTTATGTGAGGACTTGATGGGGTTATGTAAGAAGTGCTTGGTTGCTTATGTGAGAAGGACTTGGTTCATTTATTTGAGAATGGCTTATATGAGAGTAGTTGGTTTTGTTGATCCTTAACCTACAATGTGTGATGTTGGGCATAGATGTTGATTCATAACCTATTTATGTGAGAATAATGAGTTGATTGATCTTTGATCTAGTTTATGTGAAAATGGGTGTTGATGTTGGTTATTGATCTAGTTAATGCAATAATGACCTAGGCTTTTGATTCCTAATTCCTTCACAAAAAGGTGGATATCATTGTTGAGTTGAGGCCTATTCCTTATGAGAAAAAGCAATTTCATGACTCCTATCACTTACAAATGAGATTGGATGTTGTTGGTAGATCCTATATTCATCCTATGTGAGATCAATGAAGATTGTTGGACCTTAAGCTATTCATTGGTGATACTTGATTGAATGTCCCTGTTTAAGTGATGTTAAATGATCTTGGGCTTAGTCCAGTATGAATGTGAGGGTTGACAAGCGTTGTACCATCTTATGTGATTTTTGATTAGGTATGGGAATTCCTTATTTTCATACTTTGTGAACATCGTGTATGTGGTATTGGCAGGCATAGGCTATGTTGCACTTAATGTTCTTATGCAATCATCAATATTATGGAATAGCATGCTCTAATAAATGTAGAACATCGACACCTGTTTACTTTATATCATCTTTGGACATCTTCATGCTTGTATGGTCATCTAGATAGGCCACCTTTTTCTGCTACACTATCATGTTGGACTTGACTTAGGAGAAACCATGTTTCTTGCTTTTCTACTTTCATACTAGGCTCAGGGTATTTGTAGCTCGTGCGCGAGCAGGGGGTTTTGGGATAGTGTAGACAGATTCTTGGGATCTGGGATAGGCTGGCCTGAGGGCAGGGTATTGCGGCTACCGCGGACTTTGGGCGGTTGACCGGATGGTGACATGTGCATCGGATTAGGGATGACAGGTCGGGCTTGATTTGGGGGATTTGTGGGATATTGCGGCGACCGCGGACTTTGGGCGGCCGACCGGGTATTTATAGTGCATCAGATTGGTGGGATCGGGCTTTCTTTAGTGGATGGGTTTTCCCACTTTGATCAGAGTCGTGATCCAGTTCTGCTAGTTTTGATACTTGTTACTGAGATACTTACTCGTGTGGGTCGCTCCCCTCGAGTGCCACTCCGGAGTGTGCGACAGACAGGCTTTGAGTCCGTGAGACTCCTTTTTGCATTGGTGTTATGCGTAGGCTGGCATACCCGATGCGGCAGGCAGAGCAGGCAGTACCAGTGTTTACTGGTGGTCGGATTGGGTTTATTCAGGCAGGCATTTATTTACTGATGCATACATTTAGCTATACTTCTTAGCACGGCATTTAGAGGCATACTAGTGGTAGCTTCCTCTTATCAGTATTTCTGTTTTTAGCTTACCACCTCTCTTATTCTTTTCTTGCCTCTGGTAGACTTAGTGGGTACGTCGGGGTTTGAGGCTTTACCCACAGGGGGAGGCTACTGGTTTTACTAGTGGTTCTCACCCCCATTGTTGTTTTTCTCTTTCCTCCCTTTGTTTTGCAGTGTCTGCTGCGGGAGTTGCTGATCTTTCAGTTGACGGTTCGAGGCGAGGGAGTCGTGAGATAGATCCCTACCAGTGTTGATTTCTACAGTGGGATAGATGTACCAACCCGGATTGTGGGTTTCACTGTACACAGTTGTATTTTATTATTTTAGTTTATCTCCTTTTTTGGATTTGTAGATGATGTATAGGTGGCTTTTACTTGTGTTACTGTTTTGGGGGACCGGATTATTGTATTACTATTTTTGGGAGATGGATATTGTACCTTTATTTTTCAGTTGTACAGTGATTCAGGTTTTTATTACAGCAGTTTTCTTCAGCTCTGATATCTATTTAGTTGTTAGATGATACTTTCCAGGTTGGACGCTTCGCTGATGCGGGGTTTCGCATAGGTGGCGGATCTGTTGGCGAGCCCGGGTCGCAGTTTCGACCCCCGGGGCGTGACAACACATGAACGATCCGGATCGGGCATTTCAATCCGGATCCCGAACCCTATTTTTTCTGGAATAGCCTGACTCGTTACGACGATCCGGATCACAGTAAATCCGATCCGGATCGCCGTCCTGAAAATTTCCAGATAAGGTAAGTTTTTGATTCTTATCTCTTTCCAAAGGTTTCTAAACTATAAATAGACATTTAGGGTTTCTCAAAAACGGGGGGAGCACGACCGATTAATTAATAAAACACTTGAGAGCAACCCTAGAGGCTAGGTTTTTATCGTTCTTCTTTATAGCCTCTTTTAGGTCAATTCGACGGTTCTATCAAGAACATATCTTTTGTCGAATTGATCTAGTCTTTGCTTAGAGATTCCTTCTACGGTTCTTCAATGATAATCTAAGCAAAGGATCACCATCGAAGCCAATATTCTTACCGGCTGAGTTTGCGTCGTGGATTCGACGTGGCATCGTGGATTCGGTGTGCTAAAGGCGTTTCGTGGATTCGAAACGTGTGCTCGTGGATTCGAGTGACGTTCGTGGATTCGAACGTGTGAAGTGGGCGTGCAATCGGTGAGCGCAAGGTCCGAAGAAGTTGAAGAAGGGGTTTGAGTCCGTGGAGTCGGTAATCACCTTGTTATTCTTCTTTTCTTAGTGGGTTGTTATTGCGTGTTGGTCCCGTGGTTTTTCTCCTGGATTGGAGTTTCCACGTATATCTCGGTGTGCTTTTTTTTATTTCCGCATTGGTTTTTATTTTGCACTGAGATTGGTTTTATAAGTATTACACCTATTCACCCCCCCTCTAGTTGTTTGATAGTACCTATTTAGATCCGTGTAGATCTTTGGGGATCCAAAAACCTACACAACTGGAAATAATACAACAATGTCCATCTCCCAAAAATGATAATCATACAATATCCTCATATACTAAGCTCAAAACTCAACAGGGAGATATCTCCAATAAATACATCAGTGTACAGGCTCTCAATAGATATCATATCCTTACTACATCAGTCTCTCAAAAGAGGAAATAAAGTGACTAATCTAATGAAGATCTCCTCTGCCAGGGTACCGCTACTCTCCAACGACGGGTAGGGATCTAGCTCGCGACTCCCTCTCCTCGATCAACAACCGTAGATTCAGCAACACCCGCTAAGACTCTGCAAAACAAAGGAGAGGAAGGAAAATGGAGGGGGAAAACCCCCAAAGGGTGTGAGAACTACACCAAAAAGGGAGTTCTCAGTGGGTACCACTGCCATACCCGACGGTCTGCCCACTAAGTCCTCAAGAGACAAAAACTAACCAAAGCCGTAAAGACTGAAATAAGGAAGCTGGAGACTCTCAACAGCTATCATGCCTCTATCTAAATGCCCAAAAGGGGAGATCCAAAGAATGGTATGCAACCACTAGCATATGAGGTGCACAATCGACCCAATCGATAGACCAGCAATCACTGGCACTGCCTGCTATGCCTGTCATGCCTGCCATGCCTGCCATGCCTGCTATGCATGCTATGCCCTCAACCTAGTGCCACTAGTAAAACTGGTACTTCCTGCGGTGCCTGCCAAATCGGGTATGCGGGCCAACGCATAACACCGATAGGGGATAGGAGTCTCAAGGACTCAAAGGTGCCTGACGAATCGGGTATGCTGGCTAATGCATAACACCGATAAGGGATAGGAGTCTCTAAGGCTCAAAGTATGTATATCGCACACTCTATGCCTGCCAAATCGGGTTTGTGGGCCAATGCATAACACCGATAGGGGATAGGAGTCTCAAGGACTCAAAGGTCTGAGTAACAAGTATCATAGTAGAATAAATCAGCAGGACTGGATGATGACACTGATCTAAGTGGGAAAGCCCAACCACTAAAGAAAGCCTCGGTCCTCAATCAGATGCAAAAGTACTCAAATAGTGGGAAACTCTGTCCACTAGAGAAATCAGATACCCAATCTGATGCATAATAAATATCCGGTCAACCGCCCAATATCCGCGGTTGCCGCAATACCATGCCGACTATAATCAAGTCCTATAACCCGTCCCTGACACCAATGTCCTGTCTACACTACCTCAGACCCCTGCTCGCACTCGAGCAACATAGACCGCCTGACTAACAAAGGAGGAGAAAAGGGAAAAGCATGGTTTCTCCTAAGTCAAGTTCCAATAAGTAGTGTAGCAGTAAAAAATGGCCTAACTAGATGACCATGCAAGCATGCTTTGTCCTCAGAAACGATAAAAAGGGGGGTGAAACATATATTAGTAAAGATGCTAAAGTATTCCTACTATGTTATACTAATCTCACCCAAGTAGGCCATTCCTTGCTTACCTCTCGCTCATATCGGTTGTACGTCAAATATGCCTGTTATCAGTCATAGAGGGGTGACATCCCCACATGTGCACTTACATTCACCATGACATAAAAACTTTATACAGTTACCAAATTAAGCTTACCCACCTGAAGTGCTCAATCCAAGGCAAACCTGGGGTCGGCGAAGAGCGTGGCCACTTGCACGCACAATCCTCTGAACCCATATCCACGGTACATGTCGCGCCAACCTCGGCTCCTAGCAGTGTTCCAAAAACATTCGCGAACCTTCCTGGGCACCACGAAAGGTCCAAAGTTACACTTAAATTCCCAAAATTAACCACACACAAACACACTGAAAATCAGTCCCAAAGATATGCTTATTTCACCTGCTGAAGGTGCCCATAAAAATCCAGTAAAAATATCACAGCGATCCTCGCATCGAGACCTTCGAAACGGGTACCTGCACGCCCAATTCCGAGCCCCGTAGGCCAAGTTACAAATTCCACATTACGGGCGCGCAAAAATATACAACCACACAACTGTAAAATCTTGCATAGATAAAATTGGAAAAGTATACCTCCGGAAAGGTCTCGAAAAAATCCAAGAAAAGTACGGTGATGATCCTCAAATCGAGTAGATGAAAAAAGTGTATAGGCTCGCCATGATCCGACGCTCGTGCGCGGAGATCTCCTCGAATCAACCTGCTGTCCTCACAAATCCTCACAGAAAACCAATGTCCCAGTGAGCATGGAAAAGCTCCTCCAAAAGTGTGAAACTAGGGAATGCGAAAAATACCTAGATCGTAGACCTGTCCGTCGCGGATCCAGCGGCGAAGAAATCGCTCGAAAAGGTGGTCGGAGTAGGCCGGGGGAGCTCGCGCACCGAAACGCGACGAAGGGGAACCCAAATGGACGAGCGTCACGCCGCGTCGTAAAAAAAAGAAGCCTCGGGATGCGTGCCACGTAAAATCTCCAAACACTGCAGATGGATGTAGAACTGCGCGAGGAAGAAAGTTGCTGAAGGCGCCGCGGCGAGGGGAGGCTCGGAAATGGCGCCCCATGACGCCACGTGGCCCGGCCATCGGTCACGTGGCCGCCCCATGACGCCGACGCGTGGCCCGGCCATCGGTCAACGCGCGCCTGCGCACCCTGCCAGGCACGCGGCCCGAGGCGCCCCCCGCTGCACTGTGGTCCCGGTCCACTGCACCGACCCATCGTTGTCCGCCATGTGTCCGCCCTCCGGTGCACGCCGGCGCCGTGGACCGCGTACCTGCCCGCGCACTGCGCGCTGCCCGCCGTCGCGTGTTACGGCTTTTTGTGTTGGCATATTTCGTGAGTTGAGTCGGAGTCTTGAAGTGATCAAATTGTCAATCAGCAATTGAAGACTCAGAGAAGATTCAACAAGATCTCAAGTTGACACTCAGTGTTTTGAGTCTTGAAGATTGAAGTTGAAGAATTGTGGATCATATACATCAATCTTAAGGAAAATGGATTCGGAATGATCAGGTACGTTTAACTAAATAATTTTGGTGATCCGAATACATTTGTGTAGTTTAGAAACACTTGGATAAGTTTTCATTGCTTAAAAATCAAAAACTGGACAAATTGGATGTTCAGAGTCCGAATCAGAATTCTGATCCTGAACCGATCCGGATCAGAATTCCGATCCGGATCAGAATTTCGATCCGGATCCCGAACCTTGTTTTTTCAGGAATTGCTAAAAAAAGACGACAGTCAGGATCGCCGTAAATCCGATCCGGATCGTCGTGCGGGAAAAATTCTGTTAAGTCAGCTTTTGATGCTTATCTCTTTCCAAAGGTTTCTAAACTATAAATAGACACTTAGGGTTTCTCAAGAACTACCGATTAATTTTATAAAACACTTGATAGCAACCCTAGAGGCCAGGTTTTTATCGTTCTTCTTTATAGCCTCTTTTAGGTCAATTCGACGGTTCTTCCAAGATCTATCTTTTGTCGAATTGATCTAGTCTTTGCTTAGAGATTCCTTCTACGGTTCCTCAATGATAATCTAAGCAAAGGATCACCATCGAAACTTTTATCAAGTTTGCGTCGTGGATTCGACGTAGCATCGTGGATTCGATGTGTTGAAGGCGTTTCGTGGATTCGAAACGTGTGCTCGTGGATTCGAGTGGCGTTCGTGGATTCGAACGTGTGCAGTGGACGTGCAATCGGTGAGCGCAAGGTCCGAAGAAGTTGAAGGAGGGGTTTGAGTCCGTGGAGTCGGTAATCACCTTGTTATTCTTCTTTTCTTAGTGGATTGTTATTGCGTGTTGGTCTCGTGGTTTTTCTCCTGGATTGGAGTTTCCACGTATATCTCGGTGTGCTATTTTTATTTTCCGCATTGGTTTTTATTTTGCACTGAGATTGGTTTTATAAGTATTACACCTATTCACCCACCCTCTAGTTGTTTGATAGTACCTATTTAGATCTTTGGGAATCCAAAAATCAACAATTGGTATCAGAGCGGGTTTTAGGTTTATCTATCATGTTGGGTGGAAGTGGTAATATTTATAGACCTCCTCTTTTTTATGGGACTAATTATGCTTATTGGAAAGTGCGGAGGAGAGCTTTTCTCATCGCAATTGATGAGCGGGTATGGCAATCCGTGGAATACGGTTGGGTGCATCCTGTTGAGGAACTAGAAAATTCTACTACCCCAAAACCTCGCTCTAGATGGTCACAAGAGGAATTCGAAAGTTCTTCTTACAATGGGAAGGGTATGAATGCTTTATTTAATTCTCTTTCCTCGACTGAGTTCACACGAATTTCCGCGTGTGAAACCGTGAAGGAAATTTGGGATATTCTCAAAATTACACATGAGGGTACTAATCTAGTAAAAATTCAAAAGCTCCAGATGCTTACAAGTCAATTTGACTCTATTCATATGGATGAGCATGAATTGTTTACAAATTATTACACTAGACTTCAAGATGTGATAAATACTTGTGCTAATTTAGGAGAAAAAATCCCGGAGTCGAAAATTGTAAGAAAGATACTTCGGACTCTTCCGGAACGGTTTAGGGCAAAGGTTACCGCCATTGAAACCGTTAGTCATCCGGATGAGATGAGAGAAGAGGAATTAGTAGGTGTTTTGCAAACTTATGAAATGACTTTTCCTACTAATCAAGTTTCTTCCAAGTCTTCTTCTAAGCTTACAGGTATTGCATTCAAATCAACAAAGGAAGAAGATAGCGAATCAAGTTCCGACGATGAAATCTCTTTTGCCGATTTTGAAGAACAATTGGCGCGGATCGTAAAGAAATTTCGTCGGAAATTTTGGAAGAATCGAACCGATGGATCTTCATCCTCGAAACCAACTAAAGGATCATCGGGTTCTAAATCCTCTTACCTCAAAAGCTCAGCAAAACCTTCTAAGGAAAAAGATGAATTCGAAGGGGAAATCCAATGTTATAGATGCAAAGGCTACGGCCATATTTCAACGGATTGTCCTTCTTCGAAATCATATATAAAGAAGGCTTTGCAAGCGAAATCTAGGGACGATTCTACTTCTAATGAATCGACCTCAAGTAAAGAGGAAAAAGTCGTTGCCTTACATGCCTCTCATATTCCCTCTTCTAATATTTGTTTATCATCTTTAATCACTGACTCTATTCCTTTGATTTTGCATGAAACATCAACATCCGGCGGAGAGTCATCAAGTGAGGGGGAGTCGGACGAAGAAGAACTCGTTGAGGCATATCAACAACTTCTTACGGAATCAAAGAAGATGGCCAAACATATTAAGAAGTTGAGGAAGCAATGACTTGAGATTCAAGACGAGAATCATGCTTTAAAGATCAAACTTCATGATCTCGAGGAGGAACGAGAGCTTTTATTGGATAATAATAAAATCCTCCAAGAAAAGATAAATCAATCGGAAACGGTCGTTAATTCCCACATTAACAAGATTGATTTTCTAGAAAAGCAGTTTGAGGAAATTCATGTCACCAACCAAGCTTTGACCAAGCAAGTTCATCAACTCAAATCCGACATACAAAGGCTTTCAACCGGTTTCAAAAACCTTGACGGTATGTCCGGATTAGGTCAAACAAGCAAGGTTAGTTTGGGATTTAAAAAGAACCAAACTGTGAAGGCTTCAAATTCCACAACTAAATTGAAAGGAATAACTTGTCACCAATGTGGACTTGAAGGACACTTGATGAAGACGTGCCCGAAAAAGAGAAAGAAGAATTCTTCGGCAACTTCATCTACGGAGCGAACTCAACGGAATCAAAAGACACATCAAGTTAAAGGAGTTCACTCAACCCACCAAAGGTCCGAGCCACAACATCAATCATACAAGTGGATCATTGCGAGGCAAAGACCTAAGGTGGACCAACAGTCAAAGCTATCATCTCCCGGCCGCAACGAATCAAGACAACCCAAAATCCGACGATTTTGGATTCGGAAAGGTGATATCTTTCCTTGTCTTAAGTTCTAAATATCTTATGATTGTATGTAATGCTTTGATTGGTTTTCCTTTCATATTTTTCTGAATCTCTGCATTACATGTTTTCAATGCTCTTCGTTTTTATGTTTTGTTTTTGAACAAAAGGGTTTTAACGAACGAGTGCATTGAATAAAAAGGGTTTCACTGTCAATCACTCCAATTTAATTTTATATGAATTATCAACTTTACTCTATAATCATAATTCTTGAAGATACTTCATTATAAGAGTTTTTGATAATTATATTCATCAAATTTTAGTAATCATGTGTGATCTTTAGATGATTATTCTATCTCGGTTGTGTGAGTTCTTTGTGATAAACATGAGACAACCGATTGACTAAAATTTGAGATTTAATTCTTTCACATAAGAGATTGTATTTTCGTACAAGGGTAATGAAATGAATTGCAAAAGATGTGGAAAGAGTTACATCCGAAAGGAGTGTGAAAACTACCACCACATGTTGGAAAGAGCTGCCACCCCGGTCGTCCGGTCTGTGTGTGAAGCTACCACATGTTTTGATGCTTGAAAAATATTTTTTTAAAATTTTTAGTTGAAGCATTCGGAGATTCATATTCAAAGTTCATATTTTGAACAATCTCCTGGTTGGTATAAGGTGGGATAGTTAAAAGATGCTCAAAGAGCCACCCTTAGGTATTTTAATGCATATCTCAATCTAAAAGGGTAAAATTCAAAATTGATGTCATTTGGAAATCTCTGTAAGTCATCTTTGTAAATCCGTTACATCTTGATAGACTTTGGATCTCTAGATTATTTTTGATGACTTGTGTTTGACGTATATAATATGAAAAACGGTTTATAATGTTTTATCTTTGCTTTTCATGATTTCGGAGTAAATCTTTTTAATTTTTGTAAAATTAATTGGATTGAATGACTTCTATGTGATCTCATATCATTTTCAAGCACTTAAATTGTTTTCTTGATGGAATACAAATCGGTAATTCAAATATTTCAAAATCTGGATTTGTTTCAAGAAATTGTTTGATTTTTTCTTTCGACTACCGGTAAGCAATCTGCATTTTTGTTATATACCGGAACAGAGCTTTTATCTCTCTTTCTCTACGAACTAATGCTGTTAGTGATTTCTTTTTGCCTATATTCACTGTTTGACAATTTGTGACAAAACGGGGGAGAACAGAAATAGAGGGGACAGAGATGCTCAAGATAGCGTATCATCAAGGGGGAGAACAGAGATACTCAAGATAGGGGGAGATGCTCAAGTTTTCTTGTTTTGAACTTTTAACTCTCCTTTTGTTTTGTAATTTTGGCTTGATTTTGTGACAAAAAGGGGGAGAGAGAACGAACAATGATCGACTAATGGTTGTGAACTTTGAACTATGAAGGTAAGTACAACTTCAACTTTACTGTGGTTTTATATTGTGTTTTGCATGCATGCCTCGACTAACTATTTGTCACGCCCCGGGGTAGAAACTGCGATCCGGGCTCGCCAACAGATCCGCCACCTATGCCAAACCCACATAGGCGAAGCGTCCTACCTGCAACAAAAGTACTACAGCTAAACAGATATCAGAGCTATAAATAAAAACCTGCTATATAACTAAAATCAATCACTGTACAACAGGAAATAATACAACAATGTCCGTCTCCCAAAAATAATAACCATACAATATCCTCATATACAAGCTCTGAACTCAATCGGGAGGTATCTCCAATAAATACATCAGTGTACAGTCTCTCAATACATAACATATCCTCACTACATCAGTCTCTCCAAAGAGGAAAATAAAACAACTAATCTACTGAAGATCTCCTATGAGGGGTACCGCTACTCTCCAACGACGGGTAGGGATTTAGCACGCGACTCCCTCGCCTCGGTCAACAACCGGAGAATCGGCAACACCCGCTAAGACTCTGCAAAACAAAGGAGAGAAAAGAAGGGGAGGGGGAAAACCCCCAACGGGTGTGAGAACTACACCTAAAAAGGGAGTCCTCAGTGGGTACCGCCAGCAGGCCCGACGATCTGCCCACTAAGTCCACTAGAGGCATAAGATAACCAAAGCAGTAAATACTGAAATAGGAAAGCTGGAGACTCTCAACAGCTACCATGCCTCTATCTAAATGCTCAAAAGGGGAGAACCAAATAATGGTATGCAACCACTAGCACATGAAGTGCACAATCGACCCAATCGAGCTGACTGCCACATCTGGTCCAGTCAAACCTGCGCCCACCTACAACCACCTCCCGCTGACGGGCAGGAATTACGTAGGGCGTCCAAACGGACTAACTCGCTATCGAGTAGCGGCTCATGCAGGCTATAGTCAAAATTCACACTCTCTCTCAGAACGGATAAACTCAAGATCACCAAGCCTCTCGCACAACGGTCCACAACTCACAAAGACCTCGGGACCACAGTCCCCAAATGGTTCCCAACAACACTAGCACTGGTCTAAACACAGCTACTAGACTCCACTCGGTCCCCCTGACACAAGTGCAACAAGGAGGTAAATGTCGGTAATAACCCAATCTTGTGGCACCAGTAAAACTGGCATTGCATGCTCAACGGAATCTGCACACATGGCTCGAAACCGCGGGATCGGCCCACATGGCTCGCATCCATAAATCATCAATCGACCGGTACCCGTCACGGTCAAAAGCCTAATCTGGAGTGTCACTCGAGGGGAGCGACCCACACGAGTATAGTATCTCTGTAACAAGTATCTCTGTAAATCTCTGTATAGCAGGACTTTGATCACAAATCTGATCAAAGTGGGAAAACCCAACTACTAAAGAAAGACTCGACCTCAATCGGATGCAACTAAATGATAAGTAGGAAACTCCATCCACTAGAGAAAACTGATACCCAATCTGGTGCATAGATAAGCATCTGGTCAACCGCCCAATATCAGCGGTTGCCGCAAAGCCCCACAACTAATCCAACCTGTCCCAGACACAAAGTCCCGACTACACTACCCAGACCCCTGCTCGAACCCGAGCAACACTGATCACCTGACTAACAAGAAGGAGAAAGGAAAAGCATGGTTTCTCCTAAGTCAAGTTCCAATAAGTAGTGTAGCAATAAAGGGTAGCCTAACTATATGTCCATACAAGCATGCATTTGTCCTCAAGGATGATATAGAAAGTAAACCACATGCCAACACCTGATCATAATCCTCGATTATAATAACTCCTCAGAGTGAAAATCCGCACATAGCTACAAAATCCTGTCCCAAAGCATAAACCAACCACATGAAAGGCTATGTACTAACATGGCATGTTACATAATCTCATAGGGTAACATTATCCGTCAGTTTTTGATGCTTATCTTTTTCCAAAGGTTTCTAAACTATAAATAGACACTTAGGGTTTCTCAAGAACTACCGATTAATTTTATAAAACACTTGATAGCAACCCTAGAGGCCAGGTTTTTATCAGTCTTCTTTATAGCCTCTTTTAGGTCAATTCGACGGTTCTTCCAAGATCTATCTTTTGTCGAATTGATCTAGTCTTTGCTTAGAGATTCCTTCTACGGTTCCTCAATGATAATCTAAGCAAAGGATCACCATCGAAACTTTTATCAAGTTTGCGTCGTGGATTCGACGTAGCATCGTGGATTCGATGTGTTGAAGGCGTTTCGTGGATTCGAAACGTGTGCTCATGGATTCGAGTGGCGTTCGTGGATTCGAACGTGTGCAGTGGACGTGCAATCGGTGAGCGCAAGGTCCGAAGAAGTTGAACGAGGGGTTTGAGTCTGTGGAGTCGGTAATCACCTTGTTATTCTTCTTTTCTTAGTGGATTGTTATTGCCTGTTGGTCTCGTGGTTTTTCTCCTGGATTGGAGTTTCCACGTATATCTCGGTGCGCTATTTTTATTTTCCGCATTGGTTTTTATTTTGCACTGAGATTGGTTTTATAAGTATTACACCTATTCACCCACCCTCTAGTTGTTTGATAGTACCTATTTAGATCTTTGGGGATCCAAAAACCAACAATTGGTATCAGAGCGGGTTTTAGGTTTATCTATCATGTTGGGTGGAAGTGGTAATATTTATAGACCTCCTCTTTTTGATGGGACTAATTATGCTTATTGGAAAGTGCGGATGAGAGCTTTTCTCATCGCAATTGATGAGCAGGTATGGCAATCCGTGGAATACGGTTGGGTGCATCCTGTTGAGGAAGTAGAAAATTCTACTACCCCAAAACCTCGCTCTAGATGGTCCCAAGAGGAATTCGAAAGTTCTTCTTACAATGGGAAGGGTATGAACGCTTTATTTAATTCTCTTTCCTCGACTGAGTTCACACGAATTTCCGCGTGTGAAACCGCGAAGGAAATTTGGGATATTCTCAAAATTACACATGAGGGTACTAATCTAGTAAAAATTCAAAAGCTCCAGATGCTTACAAGTCAATTTGACTCTATTCATATGGATGAGCATGAATTGTTTACAAATTATTACACTAGACTTCAAGATGTGATAAATACTTGTGCTAATTTAGGAGAAAAAATCCCGAAGTCGAGAATTGTAAGAAAGATACTTCGGACTCTTCCGGAACGGTTTAGGGCAAAGGTTACCGCCATTGAAACCGTTAGTCATCCGGATGAGATGAGAGTAGAGGAATTAGTAGGTGCTTTGCAAACTTATGAAATGACTTTTCCTACTAATCAAGTTTCTTCCAAGTCTTCTTCTAAGCTTACAGGTATTGCATTCAAATCAACAAAGGAAGAAGATAGCGAATCAAGTTCCGACGATGAAATCTCTTTTGCCGATTTTGAAGAACAATTGGCGCGGATCGTAAAGAAATTTCGTCGGAAATTTTGGAAGAATCGAACCGATGGATCTTCATCCTCGAAACCAACTAAAGGATCATCGGGTTCTAAATCCTCTTACCTCAAAAGCTCTGCAAAACCTTCTAAGGAAAAAGATGAATTCGAAGGGGAAATCCAATGTTATAGATGCAAAGGCTACGACCATATTTCAACGGATTGTCCTTCTCCGAAATAATATATAAAGAAGGCTTTGCAAGCGAAATCTTGGGACGATTCTACTTCTAATGAATCGACCTCGAGTAAAGAGGAAAAAGTCGTTGCCTTACATGCCTCTCATATTCCCTCTTCTAATATTTGTTTATCATCTTTAATCACTGGTTCTATTCCTTTGATTTTGCATGAAACATCAACATCCGGCGGAGAGTCATCAAGTGAGGGGGAGTCGGACGAAGAAGAACTCGTTGAGGCATATCAACAACTTCTTACGGAATCAAAGAAGATGGCCAAACATATTAAGAAGTTGAGGAAGTAATGACTTGAGATTCAAGACGAGAATCATGCTTTAAAGATCAAACTTCATGATCTCGAGGAGGAACGAGAGTTTTTATTGGATAATAATAAAATCCTCCAAGAAAAGATAAATCTATCGGAAACGGTCGTTAATTCCCACATTAACAAGATTGATTTTCTAGAAAAGCAGTTTGAGGAAATTCATGTCACCAACCAAGCTTTGACCAAGCAAGTTCATCAACTCAAATCCGACATACAAAGGCTTTCAACCGGTTTCAAAAACCTTGACGGTATGTCCGGATTAGGTCAAACAAGCAAGGTTAGTTTGGGATTTAAAAAGAACCAAACTGTGAAGGCTTCAAATTCCACAACTAAATTGAAAGGAATAACTTGTCACCAATGTGGACTTGAAGGACACTTGATGAAGACGTGCCCGAAAAAGAGAAAGAAGAATTCTTCGGCAACTTCATCTACGGAGCGAACTCAACGGAATCAAAAGACACATCAAGTTAAAGGAGTTCACTCAACCCACCAAAGGTCCGAGCCACAACATCAATCATACAAGTGGATCATTGCGAGGCAAAGACCTAAGGTGGACCAACAGTCAAAGCTATCATCTCCCGGCCACAACGAATCAAGACAACCCAAAATCCGACGATTTTGGATTCGGAAAGGTAATATCTTTCCTTGTCTTAAGTTCTAAATAGCTTATGACTGTATGTAATGCTTTGATTGGTTTTCCTTTCATATTTTTCTGAATCTCTGCATTACATGTTTTCAATGCTCTTCGTTTTTATGTTTTGTTTTTGAACAAAAGGGTTTTAACGAACGAGTGCATTGAATAAAAAGGGTTTCACTGTCAATCACTCCAATTTAATTTTATATGAATTATCAACTTTACTCTATAATCATAATTCTTGAAGATACTTCATTATAAGAGTTTTTGATAATTATATTCATCAAATTTTAGTAATCATGTGTGATCTTTAGATGATTATTCTATCTCGGTTGTGTGAGTTCTTTGTGATAAACATGAGACAACCAATTGACTAAAATTTGGGATTTAATACTTTCACATAAGAGATTGTATTTTCGTACAAGGGTAATGAAATGAATTGCAAAAGATGTGGAAAGAGTTACATCCGAAAGGAGTGTGAAAACTACCACCACATGTTGGAAAGAGCTGCCACCCCGGTCGTCCGGTCTGTGTGTGAAGCTACCACATGTTTTGATGCTTGAAAAATATTTTTTTAAAATTTTTAGTTGAAGCATTCGGAGATTCATATTCAAAGTTCATATTTTGAACAATCTCCTGGTTGGTATAAGGTGGGATAGTTAAAAGATGCTCAAAGAGCCACCCTTAGGTATTTTAATGCATATCTCAATCTAAAAGGGTAAAATTCAAAATTGATGTCATTTGAAAATCTCTGTAAGTCATCTTTGTAAATCCGTTACATCTTGATAGACTTTGGATCTCTAGATTATTTTTGATGACTTGTGTTTGACGTATATAATATGAAAAACGGTTTATAATATTTTATCTTTGCTTTTCATGATTTCGGAGTAAATCTTTTTAATTTTTGTAAAATTAATTGGATTGAATGACTTCTATGTGATCTCATATCATTTTCAAGCACTTAAATTGTTTTCTTGATGGAATACAAATCGGTAATTCAAATATTTCAAAATCTGGATTTGTTTCAAGAAATCGTTTGATTTTTTCTTTCGACTACCGGTAAGCAATCTGCATTTTTGTTATATACCGGAACAGAGCTTTTATCTCTCTTTCTCTATGAACTAATGCTGTTAGTGATTTCTTTTTGCCTATATTCACTGTTTGACAATTTGTGACAAAAAGGGGGAGAACAGAAATACGGGGGACAGAGATGCTCAAGATAGCGTATCATAAAGGGGGAGAACAGAGATACTCAAGATAGGGGGAGATGCTCAAGTTTTCTTGTTTTGAACTTTTAACTCTCCTTTTGTTTTGTAATTTTGGCTTGATTTTGTGACAAAAAGGGGGAGAGAGAACGAACAATGATCGACTAATGGTTGTGAACTTTGAACTATGAAGGTAAGTACAGCTTCAACTTTACTGTGGTTTTATATTGTGTTTTGCATGCATGCCTCGACTAACTATTTGTCACGCCCCGGGGTAGAAACTGCGACCCGGGCTCGCCAACAGATCCGCCACCTATGCCAAACCCGCATAGGCGAAGCGTCCTACCTGCAACAAAAGTACTACAGCTAAACAGATATCAGAGCTATAAATAAAAACCTGCTATATAACTAAAATCAATCACTGTACAACTGAAAATAATACGACAAAGTCCGTCTCCCAAAAATAATAACCATACAATATCCTCATATACAAGCTCTGAACTGTAGTGTTCTAGTTTTTCCCATGCAACTTTCCGATGAATCCACTATGTAGAACACCTAGTGTTGGTGTGTCTGGCCCATGGTGCATCAAAGGGGTGCCACGGATGGACCTTGTGAGACTTTGATAGCTGATTTGGCCTTCGGCAGCATTTGCCGAATTTTAGAAAAGGTTTTGGGCCAATCTGAGGTTGGATTTAGATTCAGCGCGGAAAAACGCTTGGAAACGGCTATTTGCTTGTTAGATTTGGAGTCCGGATGACCAAAAGCGGGCTTCCGGAAGTTTTCGGGGATTTTCGGTGCATGGGGGAGGCTCGTGGACCGGCCTGAGCCACGTGGCGTCCCATTATTGGCCGGCTCACGCAGCTCGGTCCACGAGGGGAGCGCGGTGGGTGCATGGACCGCCGTGCGGGCCACGTCGCGCGTCCGGAGTGGCGGGTGCGCGCGGCGCGGTCCAGGGAAACTGCGCGGCTGCGGTGGACCGGGGGCACGACGCGTGGCGGCCTGGCATTGGCTGGCCCACGAAGTCCCGGTCCACGGCGCGCGCAGTGGAGGCGACTCGGTACGGAGCGCGTAGGGTTGGCAGACGCGTGGTCGGCCGCACTCGAGTGCCGCCACGCGTCGGCCCGCGGTTGGCGGGCCGTACCTACCCCCGCTGACTGCGGGGGGACACGCGGCACGCAGTGAAGGCCCTTGCTTTGCTGTCCCATGTTCGTGCACACGTGGCCGCTCCTGGGCGTTTCGGGCGCGTCGGATGGAAGCCGTCCGACCGGGTTTCCGGGCGCAGTGCGTCCGAATGTTGCGCCCGAAAACCCGGCACATTAGAGTTTGGGCTGAGCCTATAAATAGGCTACCTTGTTTCGTTTGGGGGCTTTTTGGACTCCATTTCTCAGAGAACCCTTCAGAGAAAATTTCCCCCCCTCAGTGTACTACCCTTTGGAGGACTTTGGAGATTTTTGGTGGCACGTTTCCCGAGGTTCACTATTTTACGGCGCGGCGCGACTCTTGTTCTCCGGCGACCCGCTTCGCCCCTTCTCAGTGTTTGGACTCCCCCGACTCACCCCGACTTCGGATTTCACCGATTTTCACGCCGTTGGACTCATGACAGGTAGGACTTCAACTCCTGTGTTTTGAGGTTCTTCGTTTTCCGTGCTGATCTTGGAGTTTTCGGAGCACCCATTTGACCCATTTTTCTTCGCGGACTTTTGGACAGCACCGCGGTGTTCTTGCCGTATCTTTTCGCTCAGACGTCGGATCGAGGCGATTCAAAAGGCATTTTTCATCTAAATTTCGCAAGGAGTCTCCTGAATTTTTCTCAGATTTTTCTGGATTTCTCTCGAAGGTGAAAATCTCCTTTCACTGTGGATCTTTGACACAGATTTTCTGGACAGATTGGTTTGAGGTGTTCCACTTGCAGAAATTGTAACTCAGCGTAGAAAAATCGGATTTGAAAGTGCAGGTACTCGTTCCGACGGTCTCGTCGCAAGGATCGCGATAGTATTTTTCTTGGAATTTTCCGGTCATTTTCTGCAGGTGAAAATTGTGGAACTTTGGACTGTGGTATTAGTGGACAGATTTTGTAACTGTGAATGTTTAATTTATGTATGTTCCTTTGGGGTGTTTGTACAGAGTTGTGGTGACTATTTTGGACTGAGCGTGGGATACGCTTTTGGGTCAGGGATTCGCGCTTGAGGTGGGTGATGTTTAAACCTCCTACTTATGACTCGTCACTAGGCCTATTGGAATGCTCTTGATCATGTTGTTAGTAGAACTGTGAAATGGACCTAGCATGCTTGTATGAGATCATGATTTCTTTGTTAATATTTGCATTGTCAGAAAACTACAAGTTAGTAGGTTGTGTTTCCATGCTTAGATATGTAGTATAATTACTTGGAAATTATGCTAAATCCATAACATGTTGAATGTTTAATAAAAGGTTGGGACATGCGGTTTAGAATACTTAAAATGGTTTCATCAAGGGAAGGACTTTTGCATGCTTGAATGGTCACCTAGATAGGCCACTGTTTTTCTGCTACGCTATCATGCTGGAATTGACTTAGGAGAAACCATGTTTCATTCTTTCTCTAGTCACTTAGACATAGGGGATAGTATGCTCTGATTAGAGCAGGGACTGGGAAAGTGTAGTCAGTTTTGGGATTTGGGGACAGGCAGGTTGAGGACAGGGCACCCGCGGCGACCGCGGATTTCGGGCGGTTGACCGGACTGTTATTAGTGTATCAGATTTGGGGATAGGGGACCGGGACTTCTTTAGTAGATGGGTTGTTCCCACTTAAGTAGAGTCTTGGTCCAATCCGACTATATCGGGTTACTGGAGACCGTGCCGGTCAGGAGCCAGTCTGTTGCTGTATTTATGACCGTGCCGGTCAGGAGCCGGTCTGTTGCAGTACTTATGACCGTGCCGGTCAGGACCCGGTCTGTTGCCTCGGGGATGGGACCGTGTCGGTCAGGAACCGGTCTGCATCCCGCAGCGGAGATGGGAGTTAGTGGGCATAGTAGGCAGTACCGGTGTTCACCGGTGTCTAGATTGGGTTACCCGGGCAGGCATATGTATACGCTGACGTATGCATTTAGCTACTCCTTTAGCTTATTACTTGAGAGGCATCTTCGTGATGGCTTTTATCAGTTGTTGTACGTATAGCTCTCCCCCTTATTTTATCTCTCCGCCTCTTGTAGTCCTAGTGGGTAGGTCTATGGTAGGGGTTTACCCACTAGGGGAGGCTACTGTTTTTATAGTAGTTCTGACCCCCACTGTTTTCCCTTTTCTTGTCCCCTTTGTTTTGCAGAGTCATCTGTTGGAGTTGCGGGACCCTCTTCCCAGGATCGAGGTAAGAGGATTGCTGACTAGATAGCTGCTACCCTGAGCTTGAGTTTGGTAGTTTTGTTGTATCCTCTGTACACTCAGACGGTTGTATTTTCTTTTATTTTGGGTCTGGCTGCGGCCAGCTGGTTGTATTTATTTCGTGAGCTGGGAGAGACACATGTATATTTCATGAGAGATTATTGTACTTTTATTTCCAGCATTTGTCTGAGATGTACTAGTTTTAGTTTAGCTCTGTTTTATGCTCCAGTATTATTTCTTTTATATCTGAGCAGGTTACCAGCGCTTCGTGTACACGGGGAATACCGTGTGCACGGCGAATCTGTGGACAAGCCCGGGTTCTGGTTTACACCCGGGGCGTGACAGATTAGTTTGGTATCAGAGCTTAGGGATAGGTCAGTTGGGACTTAGGAAACCCTAGGCTTTTTGGCAGACCCTAGGAAGGCAGGGCGTGAGTGAAGCGATATTTTGCGAAAGTCGGCAATTTGTTATTAAACTCGTCCTGTGAGTGGAGAGGGACTGGCATAGCCTATTTCTGGTGGACTGTTATGTTGGCTGCAGACAACATAAGGTTACAGGAATAGGGGGATGTCCATGGACTTTCGCTGGATTGGGTCGTGTAGTGTTCTGGTTTTCCCATGCAACTTTCCGATGAATCCACTGTGTAGAACACCTAGTGTTGGTGTTTCTGGCCCATGGTGCATCAAAGGGGTGCCACAGATGGACCTTGTGAGACTTGGATAGCTGATTTGTGCCTTCGGCTGCATTTGCCGAATTTTAGAAAAGGTTTTTGGGCCAATCTGAGGTTGGATTTGGATTCAGCGCGGAAAACGTTTGAAAACGGCTATTTGCTTGTTAAATTTGGAGTCCGGATGACCAAAATCGGGCTTCCGGAAGTTTTCGGGGTTATTCGGAAGCATGGGGGAGCCTCGTGGACCGCCTGAGCCACGTGGCGGCCTATTATTGGCCGGCTCACCGCAGCTCGGTCCACGGGGGTGGCGCGGCGGTGCATGGACCGGCGGGCGGGAGACGCGTGGCGTGCCCTGATAGGCCGGCGCACGCGGCATGGTTCACCGAGTGTGCGGGGTGTGCGGTGGACCGGGCGCATGACACGTGGCGGCTTCGGATTCGTTGGCTCACGTGGGCGCGGTCCACGGTGTGCGCGGGGGGGCGCCTCGGGACTGCGCGCGCACAGTGGCGCCAGGCGGGACGGTCGGCCGCACTCGAGTGCGCCACGTGTCGCCTCGCGGTTGGGCGGCCGTACCTACCCCCGCTGACCGCGAGGGGACACGCGGCGCACAGCGGGCCGCGGGGACTTGCTGTCCCCTGTTTGGGGTGACGTGGCCGCTCCTGGAGTTTTGGGCGCGTCGGACGGGAAGCGTACAACCGGGTTTCCGGGCGCAGTGCGCCCGAAAGTTGCGCCCGAAAACCCGGCCCGGCAGCTTATGGGCTGGGCCTATAAATAGCTTCCCCTATTCGTTCTTTTGGCTTTTTGGACCCCATTTTCGCAGAGCATCCTTTAGCAAAGTTTTTCCTCCCTCAGTGCACTACCGTTTGGAGAACTTTGAGGATTTTGGAGGCACTCTTCCCGAGGTTCACCATTTTACGGCGCGGCGCGACGCTTGTTTCCCCGGCGATCTTCTTCGCCCCTTCTCAGTGTTTGGACTCCTCCGACTCACCCTGACATCGGATTTCGCCGATTCTTGTGCCGTTGGATTCACGACAGGTAGGACTTCAACTCCTGTGTTTTGAGGTTCCTCGATTTCCATGCTGATCTTGGAGTTTTCTGAGCACCCATTTGACCCATTTTTCGTCGCGGAATTTTGGACAGCACCGCAGTGTTCTTGCCGTACCTTTTCGCTCGGACGTCGGATCGAGGCGATTCAAGAGGCAATTTTCATATACACTTCTCAAAGAGTCTCCTGGATTTTTCTCAGATTTTTCTGGTTTTTGGACGAGGGTGAGAATCTCCTTTTTCTGTGGTTCTTGGTTACAGAAATTTGGTACAGTTTGGATTGGGATGTTTCTCTTGTCGGATTTTTATCTCAGCGTAGGAAACTCCGATTTGGTCGTGCAGGTACGTCGTTTCGACGGGCTCGTCGCGAGGATCGCGACAGTATTTCCTTGTATTTTTCTGGGCATTTTCATAGGTAAAAATTGGTGAATTCTGGACTGTGGTATTAAGGGACAGATTCTGGAAATTGTGAATGAATAGCTTATGTACTTTCCTCTGGGGTATTTTGTACAGATTGGTGGGGAGGTTTTTGGACTGAGCTTGGGTTTCGCTTTTGGGAACTGGGATTAGCGCTCGAGGTGGGTGATGTTGTAAACCTCCTATTCATGATTTATCACTAGGCCTATTAGAATGTTCTTGATCAGGCTGTTATTAAAACTGTGAGATGGACTTAGCATGCTTGTATGAAATCTTGGTCCCTTCGATAATAATCGCATTGTTAGAAAACTACAAGTTATTAGTGGTGTGTCCATGCTTTAAATATGTAGTTTAATTACTTGGAAATTATGCTAAATCCCTATCTTGTTGAATGTTAAATGAAAGGTTGGGGTATGTGGTTAGAGTATTTAAAATGGTTCATTAAGAAAGGACTTTTGCATGCTTGAATGGTCACCTAGATAGGCCACCTTTTTCTGCTACAACTATCATGCTGGAATTGACTTAGGAGAAACCATGTTTCATTCTTCTTCAGTCACTTAGACATAGGGGATATTATGCTCGGGTTAGAGCAGGGCTGGGATAGTGTAGTCAGATACTTGGGGTTTCGGGGAGAGGGTTTTGGGCTTCCTTTGGGGGATGGTACTTTTCCTTATAGATCAGAGTGCGCGATTCGCAGACTTGAGACCCTGAGACTCCTGTCCCATCGCGTTATGCGTAGGCTGGCATACCCGATTTGGCAGACATTGAGAATCCTATTCCATATCGGTGTTATGCGTAGGCTGGCATACCCGATTTAGGCAGACCTTGAGACTCCTGTCCCATATCGGCGTTATGCGTAGGCTGGCATACCCGATTCGGCGGACATTGAGACTCCTATTCCATATTGGTGTTATGCGTAGGCTGGCATACCCGATGTGCCAGCTTCGATATTCTGATGCATACATTTAGCTATCTTTAGCTGGGCAGGTAGAGGCATATTAGTGGTTGCTTTATCAGGAGTCCATACTCATAGTTACCGCATTATTCTTTAGCCTCTGGTAGTCCCTAGTGGGCAGGTGAGTTTTGAGTTGAGGTTTACCCACTAGGGGAGGCTACTGTCTTTATAGTAGTTCTGACCCCCACAGTTTTCCCTTTTCTTGTCCCCTTTGTTTTGCAGAGTCATCTGCTGGAGTTGCGGGACCCTCCTCCCAGGATCGAGGTAAGAGATCGCCGACTAGATAGCTGCTACCCCGAGCTCGAGTTTTGTAGTTTTGTTGTATCCCCTGTACACTCAGACAGTTGTAGTTTCTTTTATTTTTGGGTCTGGCTGCGGCCAGCTGGTTGTATTACTTCGTGAGCTGGGAGAGACATATGTATATTCTTGAGAGTTTATTGTACTTTTATTTCCAGCATTTGTCTGAGCATGTACTAGTTTCAGTTAGCTCTATTTTATGCTCTAGTATTATTTTTATTATATCTGAGCAGGTTACTAGCGCTTCGTGTACACGGGAAATACGTGTGCACGGCGGGTCTGTGGACAAGCCCGGGTTCTGGTTTACAACCCGGGGCATGACAGATTATTTTGGTATCAGAGCTTAGGGAAGGTCAGTTGGGACTTAGGAAACCCTAGGCTTTGGCAAACCTAGGAAGGCAGAGCGTGAGTGACGTGATATTATGTGCGAAAGTCGGCAATTAGTTGTTAAACTCTTCCTGTGAGTGGAGAGGGATTGGCATAGCCTATTCTCTGGTGGACTATTATGTTGGCTGCAGACACATAAGGTTACAGAAATAGGGGAATGTCCAGACGTTCGCGTGATTGGGTCGAGAGTGGTTTGGTTTACTGACCTGTGGATTCTTTTGTGGCAGGATGCCTCCTAGGCGGCAGATCCCTACACGGGGTACTCCTACACCCCGAGGAGCCGGAGCAGTCCGGGCCTTCTGAGATCAGTGAGCTGAGGGCCATGGTGGCCCAGTTGGCGGAGAGTCACCGACGACAGGAGCAAGGTTCGAGAAGTTGCTGGCTCAGGTGGCGGCACCTCCCCCTACTACGGTAGAGGCCCCTGTACCACCGGATGTACCGCCGGCTATTCCACTTGTTCCTACGCACCAACGTCTAGCAGTGGGGCTCAGGGGGTGATCAGGCCATTGACCCCAGCGGAGGAGCAGAGTTTGCTGACAAACTCGCACAATTCTGTAAGGCGAGGACCACCTAGGTTCTCGGCGGAGTACTCATCCAGCGGAGATAGGATCGTGGTTGGCATCAATGGAGAAGTTGTTCAGAGATTCTTCATTGATTCGAGATTCAGAGTACACATGGCCGTACATTGTTTAGAGGGGGATGCGGATGCTTGGTGGCGTCGGGTCGAGCCCTTAGAGTTTCAGATCACCCGACAGCTACCCTGGTCGGAGTTCAGGAGGGATGATCCTTGACACTATACTTCTCCACGAGCGTGAGAAGAAGATAGAAGATGACTTGAAGAACCTGCAGCAGGGTGATCGCTCAGTATGGGACTATTTCCAGGAGTTTACGCAGTTGCTTACTGCGTACCCTATGTTGCCAGGGACGGGCTTGCACCAGGTGGAGCTGTTTGAGGACAGGTTTACGCCCCGAGATCTATACCTTGGTACACCGCCCAGAGGCTTCGGACTTTATCAGAGGCAGTGGATCATGCACAGTGGGTCCGAGAGGGGAGATCATGTGGTCGCTAGGCGCGGAGGCTTCGGTCGCTCAGAGTTCTGAGAGGAAGCGGCCAGCACCAGACTAGGGGGGACAGGCCAGTTCATGGAGGCCGCCCCGACCGCCACCCCGCCACAGTCTGCGGGCCGTGGGCATTCGATCGGCGATGGCCTGGGGGATCCCAGAGGCCCCCACAGCAGCAGCCCCAGCGACAGCAGCAGCACTCGCAGCAGCAGAGGTCGCAGTCACGACAGCAGGGGTCACAGCGGCAAGGGCAGCAGCAGCAGCAGTCGAGGCAGCCCCAGTCCTGCGGTCAGGTGCGTCTTTTGTAGGGGACAGCACGCGGCGGATACTTGTGACCAGAGGTATGGCCGCTGTTATCGGTGTGGACAGTCCGGCCACATTCGAGCTACTTGCCCTCTCTCTACACCGCAGGCTCCTTCCTCAGCATCAAGCTCCTTCGGTGCCCAGCAGCGGCCTTATGCTCCAGCGAGCAGGACTCCTTCCTCCTACCCTACAGACTACCGACCACCAGCTCAGAGCGGGCGAGTCTACGCCGCCCAGGTAGGGGACTCTGCGGCGACCGACCACGTGGTGGCAGGTATCATTTTACTTCTCGGCATTAGAGCTCGCACTTTATTTGATACCGGTGCATCACATTCTTTTATCAGTAGAGCATTTGCATCATCGCATGGACTAGAGTTACGTCTGTTACCACATGCATAGAGGTACGGATTCCTGATCATATTTTGATTGTAGAGGAGTGTTGTTGGTCTTGCCCGGTACAGCTGGACTCTTGGATTTTGCCAGCGGACCTGATGTCCTTATCAGCTGCGAGATTAGACATTGTGCTGGGATGGATTGGCTAGCTCGCTATTTCGCGACGATTGATTGCGCCGCGAGGACTGTTACTTTTAGCGAGCCAGGCCAGGAGGTGTATTTTTTAAGGGGGTGCCAGAGTGCTTTCTTTGCCTCTGTGGTTTCGACTTCTTGGCGAGGCAGATGATGCGCAGTGGATGCGTGGCCTTTTTGGCGTCGGTGGTTAAGGAGCCTGTGGCGGCACCGGACTCCCGGATATCCCTATTGTCCACGAGTTCCCGGATGTGTTTCCTCCAGATCTGATTCATATGCCGCCGGATAGGGAGTTGAGTTTTTGATTGACGTAGTTCCAGGAACTGCGCCAATCTCTAAGGCTCCTTACCGAATGGCACCGGCTGAGCTGCGAGAGCTAAAGGCGCAACTCCAGGATTTAATGGACAAAGGTTTTGTCAGACCAAGCGTATCGCCTTGGGGAGCGCCGGTGCTATTTGTGAAGAAGAGGATGGATCACTTCGACTATGTGTTGATTATCGGGAGTTGAATAAAGTGACCATCAAGACAAGTACCCTTTGCCGCGCATTGATGACTTATTTGACCAGCTGCAAGGGTCTTGTGTCTTTTCTAAGATTGATTTACAGTCTGGTTACCACCAATTGAAGGTGAAGCCGAGGACATCCCAAAGACGGCATTCAGGTCGCGGTACGGGCATTATGAGTTCACCGTCATGCCTTTTGGATTGACAAATGCCCCTGCTGCTTTTATGGATTTAATGAACAGGATCTTTCGACCATACCTGGATCGGTTCGTCGTTGTATTTATTGATGACATCCTAGTTTACTCCCGAAGCGATTTGGAGCACGAGGAGCACTTGAGGATTGTGCTACAACTTCTGAGAGAGAGGAAGTTGTATGCCAAGTTATCTAAGTGTGATTTTGGCTTCGGGAGGTTGTCTTTTTGGGCCATGTGATTTCAGCCGCTGGTGTGGCAGTAGACCCGGCGAAGATCGAGGCAGTCCGGGATTGGCCCCGACCGACGACGGTATCAGAGGTCCGCAGTTTTATGGGCTTAGCAGGATATTACCGTCGGTTTTGGAAGGTTTTGCGAAACTTTCCACACCCCTCACTCGTTTGACGCGAAAAGGGATTAGTTTACCTGGAGTGAGGATTGCCAGAGGAGCTTCGAGGAATTAAAGAACAGATTGATGTGGCTCCTATCCTTTCCCTACCTGTTATGGGGAAGGGATATGTGATTTACAGTGATGCATCGCACAGTGGACTTGGTTGCGTGCTGATGCAGGAGGAAAGGTAATTGCTTATGCCTCTCGGCAACTGAAGGATTATGAAAAAATTACCCTACGCATGATTTGGAGCTAGCTGCAGTGATTTTTGCACTAAAGTTGTGGCGCCACTACCTTTATGGGGAGCACTGCGAGATTACCACCGACCACAGAGCTTGAATACCTGTTCACACAGAAGGAGCTCAACTTGAGGCAGCGCAGATGGTTGGAATTGTTGAAAGACTATGATGTAGACATATTATACCATCCTGGCAAGGCCAACGTGGTTGCTGATGCCCTGAGCAGGAGAGCAGTACAGAGTCTATCTTCGTTGATCACCGATCAGGCGCCATTACTTGAGAGATGAGGCGGTTAGGAGCTCGAGGTGGTGTCCCCTGGGGTCTCTGCTAGACTTATGTCTCTAGTGTGCAGCCCACTCTGTTGGACAGGATTCGGGAGAGGCAGAGTGAGGACCCCCACCTGATGAGGATTCGAGAGCAGATGCAGACTCGTTTGACAGGGGACTTTTCGATTGATGCTTCGGGAGTACTGCGGTACAGGGACCGAGCATGTGTGCCTATGGATGCGGAGATCCGAGAGCAGATCTTGAGGGAGGCCACTATACACCTTATACCATCCATCCTGGGGGACTAAGATGTATAGGGACCTTAAGGCACAGTTTTGGTGGAACGGGATGAAAAGAGACTTGGGAGATTTGTAGCGCACTGTCTAACTTGTCAGCAAGTAAAGGCTGAACATCGTGTACCTGCTGGCAAGTTGCAGAGTCTCCCAATCCCTGAATGGAAATGGGAGCATGTTACCATGGATTTTGTCACTGGTTTGCCGAAGCACAGACGGGAGCGGATGCTATCTGGGTAGTCGTGGATAGACTTACCAAATCCGCACACTTTTTACCCGTGCAGGTGACTTGGTCCCTCGATCGGCTGGCACAGCTGTACTTAGACGAGGTAGTGAGGCTGCATGGTGTGCCCGTCTCCATTGTATCTGACCGAGATCCGAGATTTGTTTCGCGTTCTGGAGGAGCCTACAGGCCACTTTAGGGACACAGCTCAGTTTCAGCACAGCATTTCACCCGCAGACAGACGGACAGTCAGAGCGTACTATACAGATTCTTGAGGACATGCTCCGGGCTTGCACGCTGGACTTTGGAGGGGGTTGGGTACGACACTTATCATTGGCAGAGTTTGCGTACAACAATAGCTTTCAAGCGAGCATCCGAATGGCTCCGTTTGAAGCATTGTATGGACGCAAGTGTCGTTCCCCTCTTTATTGGAGCGATGTGGGTGAAGGCGGACCTTGGGGCCAGAGTGCTTAGAGAAGCGGAGGCTAAGGTCAAGGTAGTCAGGCAGCACCTTCAGACAGCACAGACAGACAGAGAGCTATGCAGATGTGCGGAGGCGAGACCTGGAGTTCGCAGTTGGGGATCATGTCTTTCTGAAGGTCTCGCCTTCAAAGGGGATCCGAAGATTTGGGATTCGGGGGAAACTGAGCCTCGCTACATTGGACCTTTCGAGGTATTAGAGCGCATAGGGCCAGTGCCTACAGGCTTGCACTTCCTCCCAGGCTTTCAGGTGTTCACGACGTTTTCATGTATCGACTCTGAGGAAGTATGTTCATGACCCGTCTCATCATCCGATTTCACCCCACTGGAGGTCACCGAGGACCTGAGCTTGTTGAGCGCCGTTGAGGATCTTGGACCGGGAGGTTAGGGAGTTGCGCAGTCGGCCATCCCTTATGTGAAGATCCTCTGGAGCAGTCATGAGGAGCGCGAGGCTTACCTGGGAGTTGGAGTCAGCGATGATGGCTGCTTACCCCCACCTGTTCGAGGCACCAGCTTGAGGTATGACTTTTGTTTCGAGGACGAAACTTTTTCTTGTGGGGGAGGATGTAGTGTTCGGGTTTTCCCATGCACTTTCCGATGAATCCACTGTGGATAACACCTAGTGTTGTGTTTCTGGCCTATGTGCCATCAAAGTGGTGTCCACAGATGGACCCTTGTGAAACTTGGATTACTGTTTGGCCTTCGGCTGCATT
>JAQNDB010000954.1:0-60393 GCA_029204045.2 Tillandsia leiboldiana
GTTGGAGAGAGAGAGATGCCACCTTTCCTGTGTTATGTTGATATCCTATTGATTCATGCTCCCTGATCCGCTTTTAGTTGACTTAATTGCTGTATTGGAACTTGACCTCGCACCCGTCATATGTTGCATGTGTAAAGACTAGTAGAAAACCCTCACTTGGGCTAGTTTTATTTATGCTTTAGACATCCACACTTCTTTTCAATTCCTGGACATAGAGTTATCCTCTCCCCGGGAATGTGTCGAGTGGTCGGAATTTCTTTTAGTGTGGGATGCATGTTACACTCGTGGCTTGGGGGCAGAGTGGAGTCTGGTAGATGTAGCTGGTCTTTTATCTGTAGCGGGAACCGTTTGGGTGAACGGTGTCCCGGGTTGTCTTGTGTGAGGACCCGGATCCCCACGACGAGATTACTGGTTGACCAGCAGCTTCTGGAGGCCTTTGTGGCCCGCACGTCGGCGGGTTTGTGCACCAATTGGACACAAGTGATGGCTCAGTGTGTTTAAATGGTCACGTGGGTGATCGGTGGACTCCGTCGGAGCTCCAGAAGTGGTTTCGCGCGCAATGGATATTAAATTGGGCTCAGCACGAAGTTTGGATCAAGGAACATCTTCCCGGATGCCTTCGGCAATTTTTAAAGTTGGAATTTGGCAAAATGGACTTCGGATTTGGATTCACGGCGAAAACGATGAAAATGGACTATTCACTTGTATTTTTCGGAGCCCGGATGACGCGCGCAATTTTCGAGGCTTCTGGTACTGTTCCGGCACCGGCGGCGGCGGCGGCGTGCGGCGGCGGGCAGCGGCGGAGCGCGGCGGAGAGCGGCGGGCAGGCGCGGGCAGGTGCGCGGTCCACCGCGGGGGGCGGCACCGGTCGCGGGCCACGTGGCGCTCCGGTTTGGCCGGCGCAGCGGGCGCGGTCCACGGGGAAGGGCGGTGTACGGTGGACCGGTGGGGGGACACGTGGCGCACATCGGTTGGCCGGTCCACGTGCACTCGGTCCACGGAGCAGGGGCGGCAGCCTCGGGTGCGTGCCTGGCAGGCGGCGCTGGCAGCGCGCACGTGGGCGCGGCAGCGACGTGTTGACCAAGCGCAGCGGGCGCGGTCCACGGGGAAGGGCGGGTGTATGGTGACCGGTGGGGGGACACGTGGCGCACATCGGTTGGCCGGTCCACGTGCAATCGGTCCACGGAGCAGGTGCGGCCGCCTCGGGGCGCGTGCCTGGCAGGCGGCGCTGGCAGCGCGCACGTGGCGCGGCAGCGACGTGTTGACCAAGCGGCTGCCACGTTTCGACCTCTCGTTGGTCCACGTGTCGCTCGGCGGGAGGCCGGTTGTTGCCGTCGCCTGTTTGGCGGCGACGTGGAGGCCCGCGGGGGTTTCGGGCGGCTACAGTGTTGGGCCGGCCCAACACTGTGCGCGCCCGAAAGTTGCCCTGCGCCCGAAAAATGGGACTTGTTCGGTATTTTGTGATTTGTTTCCTGGAGCCTATAAAAGGGATCCGAGCCTCCTTCTTCACCCCTTTTGCTGCATCTCCGAGCCTCCTCTCGCCATGGCCCCTTCAGCAAAGATGATCCCCGAGCTATGCTGCATCCATCTGCAAGGTTTTGGGATTTTTGGTGGCACGCTTATCGAGGTTTCCTTTTTCTTCGGCGCGGTGCGACGCTCGTCCATTTGGGTTCCCCTTCGTCGCGTTTCGGTGCGTGAGCTCCCCGGCACCGTTTCAAGCGATTCTTGCGCCGTTGGATCCGCGACAGACAGAGCTACGATCTTGGTATTTCCTGCTTCCCCTCATTTCGCGTTTTTTGAGGTGTTTTTCCGAGTTTACTGTGACACGGTTTTCTGTTGGATTTTCTGGACAACGACACCTTGCCGGATTTTATCTCCGCGACCGGGCATCGGATGGCGACGTGCTTATCACTTTTTTCATCTACTCGACGCGAGGATTGTCACAGTATTTTTATTGGAGTTTTCTAAGGCTTGCCCGAAGGTATATTTCTCGCCCTTTATCTGTGCATGGATATACAGATGTGTGGTTGCGTGTTTGTGAGCGCCCTGTGTTGTGGAATTTGTAACTCGCCTATGGGCTCGGAATTTGACGTGCAGGTACTCGTTTCTAAGGTATCGACGCGAGGAACGCGACAATAATTTTGTTGGATTTTTCAGAATCCGTTCTGCAGGTGAAAACTGTACATCTTCGGGGTTGTTTTCTGATGTTGTTTATACTTGGAATATTTTGGATTAAGTGTAATGTTGGACCGTATTGTTGTACCCAGGGGTGTTGCAAGTGTTGCTGGACCTATTGGAACTGGAGAATATTGGACATAGTGGATTCCGGGTGTTTTCAGCTGTTTGAAGCCGAGGCTTTCGCGTCTTGTACCGAGGGTGCTGTTTTGGCGGATTTTGGACTGTGAGCATCTACGCACTTCACCGACTTCGGCTTTGCTTGCGGAAAGCGCTTCAGGTGGGTGCTTTGTTTCCAGAACCGGTGGACAGTTCTCTAATTCTGTATGTTAGGATGCATGCATGTTTAGGGTACATGGGTTATGTTTGTAAGATAGGTAAGCTTAATAATGATAATTGTATAAATAATTGCAAGAATAGTATTTGTGAGGTATACTGAGGACTTGCATTATTTGGACATCTATGTTGGTGAATAGTGTAAGCTTACCTAGGTTAATGTTACCCTATGTGATCATGTAACATGCCATGTTAGAACATAGCCTTTCATATGGTCGGTTTATGCTTTGGGACATGATTTGGTAGCTATGTGCGGATTTGTACTCTGAGGAGTGATTATGATCGAGGATTATGGTCAGGTGTAGGCATGTGGATTACTTGTTGTATCTTTCTTGAGGACAAATGCTTGCTTGTATGGACATATAGTTAGGCCCCCTTTTTATTGCTACACTACTTATTGGAACTTGACTTAGGAGAAACCATGCTTTTCCTTTCTCCTTCTTGTTAGTCGGGTGGTCAGTGTTGCTCGGGTTCGAGCAGGAGTCTGGATAGTGTAGTCGGGACTTCGTGTCTGGGACAGGTTGGATTAGTTGTGGGGCTTTGCGGCAACCGCGGATATTGGGCGGTTGACCGGATGTTTCTCTATGCACCAGATTGGGTGTCAGTTTCCTTAGTGGATGGAGTTTCCCACTTATCGTTCAGTTGCATCCGATTGAGGTCGGGTCTTTCCTTGGTGGTTGAGTTTTCCCACTTTGATCAGATTGATGATCAAAGTCCTGCTATACTGAGATACTGGTTACTGTGATACTTTACTCGTGCGGGTCGCTCCCCTCGAGCGCCACTCCGGAGGTAGGCTTTTCGGACCCAGCCTTGTGTGCCGGTCTGATACTTTTTTTGGGATGCGAGCCGTGCGGGCCGATCCCGCGATTTCGAGCCATGTGTGCAGATTCCGCTGAGCAGGCAATGCCAGTTTTACTGGTGGCACTAGATTGGGTTTATTACCGATATTTGCCTTTCTTGTTTCACTCGTGTCAGGGGGACCGAGTGGAGTCTAGTAGCTGTGTTTAGACCAGTGCTAGTGTTGTTGGGATCCATTTGGGGACTGTGTTCTCGAGGTCTTTGTGAGTTGTTGACCGTTGTGTGAGAGGCTTGGTGATCTTGAGTTTATCCGTTCTGAGAGAGAGAGCGTGGATTTTGACTATAGCCTGCATGAGCCACTACTCGGTAGCGAGTTAGTTCGTTTGGACGCCCTACGTAATTCCTGCCCGTCAGCGGGAGGTGGTTGTAGGTGGGCGCAGGTTTGACTGGACCCGATGTGGCAGTCAGCTCGATTGGGTCGATTGAGCACCTCGTGTGCGAGTGTTGCATATCTTTATCAGAGTTTTCCCCTTTTGAGCATTTAGATAGAGGCATGGTAGCTGTTGAGAGTCTCCAGCTTTCCTATTTCAGTCTTTACTGCTTGGGTTATCTTATGCCTCTAGTGGACTTAGTGGGCAGATCGTCGGGCCTAGTGGCGGTACCCACTGAGGACTCCCTTTTTAGGTGTAGTTCTCACACCCGTTTGGGGTTTTCCCCCTCCCCTTCTTTTCTCTCCTCTGTTTTGCAGAGTCTTGCGGGTGTTGCTGATTCTGCGGTTGTTGATCGAGGCGAGGGAGTCGCGTGCTAGATCCCTACCCGTCGTTGGAGAGTAGCGGTACCCCCTCAGAGGAGATCTTCTGTAGTTTAGTTGTTCCTTTTTCCTCTTTTGAGAGACTGATGTAGTGAGGATATCTTATGTATCGAGAGACTGTACACTGGTGTATTTATTGGAGTTACCTCCCGGTTGGGTTCAGAGCTTGTATTTGAGGACATTGTATTATTATTATTCTTTTGGGAGGCGGACATTGTTGTTTTATTTCCAGTTGTACAGTGATTGATTTTAGTTATACAGCAGATTTTTATTTATAGCTCTGATATCTGTTTAGCTGTAGTACTTTTCTTGCAGGTAGGACGCTTTGCTTATGCAGGTTGGCATAGGTGGCGGATCTGTTGGCGAGCCCGGGTCGCAGTTTCGACCCCGGGGCGTGACAGATTAGAGTGGTATCAGAGCCTAGGTTGTAGGTCATGGTGGACTTAGAAACCCTAGGCTTATGGTTTGACCCTTGGTTGACTTCGTGAGAGTCGTGACTTTTAGCGAGAGTCCTGATTGAGTTTTATACCTCTCCCAAGGGACGGGAGGAGTGATTGGCATGTTTATTCTCCTAGGTGATTATGTTGGCTGCAGACAACATAATGCTGTGGAATGGGTGACATGCTTTAGACTTTCGCTGGATTGGGTCGAGCGTTGTTGTGTGCTGTTTTGTGGTTTCGTTGTGGCGAGCTGTGTCTCCCCGACGCTGGGTTGTGACCTGTGTGCATCCTGTCATAGCAGTTGAGCTTGAGCAGTTGGTTTTGGGCCGGATACCCGGATTGAGGTCAGAGAACTCCGGACCCAGATGACAGGATTATCAGAGGCTTATCAGCGGCTGAGTGAGCAGCTGGTCTTGGTGACACAGTTGTCGGGCACTGAGTAACCCCCTCTGTGCCAATGTTTTGTGTCGAGGCACCGAGGCAGGGTGGATTGTTGACAGCAGAGGAGCTGTGGGACATGATCGAACTATGGAGCCAGATTTGGCTGATGATCCACCCCGACTCGTAAGATTGAGTTTGGAGCCTTTGGAGGCAGAGTCGTGGTTGGTGGTGATGGATTGATCAATTGAGAGCCTCCCTGTGCCAGAGAGTTTATGCAGTTGTTGAACTACGCGCTCCAGATTCGAGGGACGAGGCGCATAGGATATATGAGACTGGGAGTGAATTGCGCCAGGACACCTTTCTGTTATTCAGTCCCTCCATTGTAGATTTGGACGCCTCGTTGGAGTAGGCATTGTTTATGGAGCGTGGCATTGCAGTTCCTTTGGAGAGGGATCTGCCGCCAGAGGCGAGTTCTGGAATTTGGCGCTTGGCGCCGGGTGATGGAGGACAGATCGGCCGGCAGAGGCATTTCTGATTTCTTTCTCCTTGATAATGAGTTTCCGAGATGCCGGAGATCGGGTGGACCCCGAAGGCAGCATCAGTATTTATATCAGAGTGGCGCAGCGGTAGCGTGGATTTGTTATCTGCGGAGGACCTTATTCGTCGCCTCAATGTGATCAGAGACAGAGGTCGTGCTCCCTTGTGGATAGTCCTGATTTTCAGGCAGATTGAGCGACAACCACTTGCTTTGAGCGGATGAATCTGTGCCGCCCGGTTGGAGGGCGCCACGGTAGTGGATCGAGTGTCGCAGGTGGGATTTCACCACAGTAGTCGGAGTTAGAGCATGTTCCACTCTTGCATGGGCTAGAGGCAGATTTGTTACCACGTGCACTAGAGGTACAGGTTCCTGTTGTTGTTGTGCACGTGGAGGAGGCTTTTGGATCATGTCCAGTGCGGCCGAGACCGCGAGTTACCGGCAGATTTATTAATAGTGGCAGTTCGGTGTTTTGACCCTGTGCTTGAGATGGTTTGGCACAATGCCACAGGATGTTTGACTGCGGAAAGAGAGGACTTTGATCTTCGGCGAGGGGAACAAGAGGAGGCTTGCTTATTGAGATTGTTAGAGCACTCAGGTTTTAGCGACAGGGTGAGAGGTGCTACGGCGGCACCGGGACTCAGGGATATCTCTGTTGCCCACGAGATCCCGGGTGTGATTTCACCTTAGTTGTTGGTATTGCCGCCGGTTAGGGAGATAGAGATTGCGTTTGACGTGGTTCGGGGAACCGCGCCACCCTCGACAGCACCTCATTGGATATCGCCGTAGAGCTGAGAGAGCTGATGGCACAGTTGCAGGATCTGATGGATCGACGGGTCTGTTTGACCTAGTGCCACGCCGTTGGTATACGGTGGTGATGCCACGTCGTTGATACACGACTGTGAGGGTCCTTTTGTGGTTCGAGTGTAGACAGGTCCGGGTGGTATCTAGGACCTTTTGATGGAGCTATACTCCGGCAGTTATTGTATGATGCGAGTACCCACTTGGAATTAGACAGCCGAGGACTTCGCCTAGTCGGCGTTCAGGACACGGCAGGGGCATCATGAGTTTATAGCGAGGCCCAATGGAATGACGAATGCCCCGTTGACTTCAAGATTTGAGGAATTGTACGTCCTAGTTGTGCTTGGACGGACTGGGAGTAGTGTTTCCCGAGGATATTTGATTTACTCCCAGAGCGACTTGGAGTACGAGGAGCACTTTGTGGATGTGCTACCATGCCTGTGTGGATGAAACTGTATGCCAAGTTATTGAGGTACAAGTTGTAGCTCCAAAGCATATCTTCTTGGGTCACCTTATTCTAGCCTTTGGAGCGGCGGTGGAATCCGCCCAAATGAATGTTATCCGAGTTTGGCTGAAACCAACATTTATCCTTGAGGTGAGGAGCTTCGTAGACTTGGCAGTGCCGGAGAGCATGGCCAATGGATAATGAGACTGATGCCAGCGCCAATGCTAGTGTTTCCAGTGTTGGGAGGTGGATCTGTGTGTTTTAGTGATGCCTCCCATTGTGGCTGTAGAGTTACCGTGGGTTGATTTTCGGTCCACACTTCATTAGTCCAACCCTATGAGTATTGTGGCAAGACGAACCGCTGTTTTGTAGGCAGCTTGGATCCCACAGATGAGCTTTTCAGTACGCCTATTATTCCCGGCTTTGATTGATATACCTGGGCGTAGGCCATGCCTGCTTGGCTATCAGTCCTGATTACTCAGCATTTCTGTTCTATATTATGTGATAGATTAAGATTTCAGTTTACAATTTCTACCAGGTGGCATCAGTGGAGCCTACAGCTTCCAGCATTTGGTGTGGGATTTACGCAGATTGTCGTTGTTGGTTCGGACTTTTGACCGCGAGTTGGGCATCAGCATTATGATCGCCGTTCGAGCTAGTTTTCAGTCCCGTTCACCGACGGTTTGGTCCCCGTCAGGGTGTCCTTATCGGTTGAGAGATCGACTTCGACCCGTGGGTCTGTTGGGGGTTATGTTGGTATGTTGAGTGACCAACTGTGGCATGAGATTGTGTCTCTTGAGGATCCCTTTTGAGGGTAGCCCGCGGTTGAGTAGTCCACTCGGGTGATTTTGGATCGGGAAGTAACTGAGTAAAGACCCCAGCTTATTGGATTCTTTTCCTTATCAGATAAAAGTGTGGGTATACTTCGGGTGGCCTTGGTTGAGTAGACACAGGATGTGGTTTGGTGCGTGTTGCACTAGTGGTTATTTCCGTTTCCCCCAGCCTTTTTGGAGCCCCTTTGGTATTTCACGTCTCAGCTCAGGAGTGATATGTTTTTGGATCCCTCGCCCGTGATTAACTCGCCCCTTTGAGATTTATGAGTGTTTGGAGTACGAGGGACGCCCGTTGCGAATTCTGGCTCGTGAGTGGAGGGATTGCGCAATCGGGCTGTGCCGTACTAGATGTTGTTGTTATGGTTGTTGAGGAGTAATCACGAGGATGTGAGTGATGACTTAGGAGCTGATGATGATGATGTTGAGTACTTACCCTTGTCGTTTGTGACTCCTGGTGAATTGAGCTAGTTTCGAGGACAAAACCTTCTTTAGTGGGGGAGGATGTGAGGACCCGGATCCCCACGACGAGATTACTGGTTGACCAGCAGCTTCTGGAGGCCTTTGTGGCGCGTCGGCGGGGTTTGTGCACCAATTGGACACAAGTGATGGGCTCAGTGTGTTAAATGGGTCACGTGGGTGATCGGTGGACTCCGTCGGAGCTCCAGAAGTGGTTTTCGCGCGCAATGGATATTAAATTGGGCTCAGCGCGAAGTTTGGATCAAGGAACATCTTCCCGGATGCCTTCGGCAATTTTTAGAGTTGGAATTTGGCAAAATGGACTTCGGATTTGGATTCAGCGCGCGTGGAAAACGATGAAAATGGACTATTAACTTGTATTTTTTCGGAGCCACGGATGACGCGCGCAATTTTCGAGGCTTCTTGGTACTATTCCCGGCACCGGCGGCCGGCGGCGTGCGGCGGCGGGCAGCGGCGGGGCAGGTGCGGGCAGGTGCGCGGTCCGCCGCGGGAGGCGTGCACCGGTCGCGGGCCACGTGGCGGCTCCCGGTTGGGCCGGCGCAGCGGGCGCGGTCCACGGGGAAGGGCGGGTGTACGGTGGACCGGTGGGGGGACACGTGGCGCACATCGGTTGGCCGGTCCACGTGCACTCGGTCCACGGAGCAGGTGCGGCCGCCTCGGGGCGCGTGCCTGGCAGGCGGCGCTGGCAGCGCGCACGTGGGCGCGGCAGCGACGTGTTGACCAAGCGGCTGCACGTTTCGACCTCTCGTTGGTCCACGTGTCGCTCGGCGGGAGGCCGGTTGTTGCTGTCGCCTGTTTGGCGGGCGACGTGGAGGCCCGCGGGGGTTTCGGGCGGCTACAGTGTTGGGCCGGCCCAACACTGTGCGCGCCCGAAAGTTGCCCTGCGCCCGGAAAATGGGACTTGTTCCGGTATTTTGTGATTTGTTTCCTGGAGCCTATAAAAGGGATCCGAGCCTCCTTCTTCACCCCTTTTGCTGCATCTCCGAGCCTCCTCTCGCCATGGCCCCTTCAGCAAAGATGATCCCTGAGCTATTCTGCATCCATCTGCAAGGTTTTGGGATTTTTGGTGGCACGCTTATCGAGGTTTCCTTTTTCTTTGGCGCGGCTCGACGCTCGTCCATTTGGGTTCCCCTTCGTCCCGTTTCGGTGCGCGAGCTCCCCCGGCCTACTCCGACCATCGTTTCAGGCGATTCTTGCGCCGTTGGATCCGCGATAGACATAGCCTACGATCTTGGTAATTCCTGCTTCCCCTCATTTCGCATTTTCGAGGTGTTTTTCCGAGTTTACTGTGACACGGTTTTCTGTTGGATTTTCTGGACAACGACACCTTGCCGGATTTTTATCTCCGCGACCGGGCATCGGATGGCGACATGCTTGTACACTTTTTTCATCTACTCGACGCGAGGATTATCACAGTATTTTTATTGGATTTTTCTAAGGCTTGCCCGAAGGTATATTTCTCGCCCTTTATCTGTGCATGGATATACAGATGTGTGGTTGCGTGTTTGTGAGCGCCCTGTGTTGTGGAATTTGTAACTCGGCGTACGGGGCTCGGAATTTGACTTGCAGGTACTCGTTTCTAAGGTATCGACGCGAGGAACGCGACAATAATTTGTTGGATTTTTCAGAATCCGTTCTGCAGGTGAAAACTGTACATCTTCGGGGCTGTTTTCTGATGTTGTTTATACTTGGAATATTTTGGATTAAGTGTAATGTTGGACCGTATTGTTGTACCCAGGGGTGTTTGCAAGTTTTGCTGGACCTATTGGAACTGGAGAATATTGGACATAGTGGATTCCGGGTGTTTTCAGCCGTTTGAAGCCGAGGCTTTCGCGTCTTATACCGAGGGTGCTGTTTTGGCGGATTTTGGACTGTGAGCATCTACGCACTTCACCGACTTCGGCTTTGCCTGCGGAAAGCGCTTCAGGTGGGTGCTTTGTTTCCAGAACCGGTGGACGGTTCTCTAATTCTGTATGTTAGGATGCATGCATGTTTAGGGTACATGGGTAATGTTTGTAACGTAGGTAAGCTTAATAATGATAATTGTATAAATAATTGCAAGAATAGTATTTGTGAGGTATACTGAGGACTTGCATGATTTGGACATCTATGTTGGTGAATAGTGTAAGCTTACCTAGGTTAATGTTACCCTATGTGATCATGTAACATGCCATGTTAGCACATAGCCTTTCATATGGTTGGTTTATGCTTTTTGGACAGGATTTGGTAGCTATGTGCGGATTTGTACTCTGAGGAGTGATTATGATCGAGGATTATGGTCAGGTGTAGGCATGTGGATTACTTGTTGTATCTTTCTTGAGGACAAATGCATGCTTGTATGGACATATAGTTAGGCCCCCTTTTTATTGCTACACTACTTATTGGAACTTGACTTAGGAGAAACCATGTTTTTCCTTTCTCCTTCTTGTTAGTCGGGTGGTCAGTGTTGCTCGGGTTCGAGCAGGAGTCTGGATAGTGTAGTCGGGACTTCGTGTCTGGGACAGGTTGGATTAATTGTGGGGCTTTGCGGCAACCGCGGATATTGGGCGGTTGACCGGATGTTTCTCTATGCACCAGATTGGGTGTCAGTTTCCTTAGTGGATGGAGTTTCCCACTTATCGTTCAGTTGCATTCGATTGAGGTCGGGTCTTTCCTTGGTGGTTGAGTTTTCCCACTTTGATCAGATTGATGATCAAAGTCCTGCTATACTGAGATACTGGTTACTGTGATACTTTACTCGTGCGGGTCGCTCCCCTCGAGCGCCACTCCGGAGGTAGGCTTTTCGGACCCAGCCTTCTGTGCCGGTCTGATACTTTTTTTGGGATGCGAGCCATGCGGGCCGATCCCGCGGTTTCGAGCCATGTGTGCAGATTCCGCTGAGCAGGCAATGCCAGTTTTACTGGTGGCACTAGATTGGGTTTATTACCGATATTTGCCTTTCTTGTTTCACTCGTGTCAGGGGGACCGAGTGGAGTCTAGTAGCTGTGTTTAGACCAGTGCTAGTGTTGTTGGGATCCATTTGGGGACTGTGTTCTCGAGGTCTTTGTGAGTTGTTGACCGTTGTGTGAGAGGCTTGGTGATCTTGAGTTTTATCTATTCCGAGAGAGAGAGCGTGGATGTTGACTATAGCCTGCATGAGCCACTACTCGGTAGCGAGTTAGTTTGTTTGGACGCCCTACGTAATTCCTGCCCGTCAGCGGGAGGTGGTTGCAGGTGGGCGCAGGTTTGACTGGACCCGATGTGGCAGTCAGCTCGATTGGGTCGATTGAGCACCTCGTGTGCGAGTGTTGCATATCTTTATCAGAGTTTCCCCTTTTGAGCATTTAGATAGAGGCATGGTAGCTGTTGAGAGTCTCCAGCTTTCCTATTTCAGTCTTTACTGCTTGGGTTATCTTATGCCTCTAGTGGACTTAGTGGGCAGATCGTCGGGCCTGGTGGCGGTACCCACTGAGGACTCCCTTTTTAGGTGTAGTTCTCACACCCGTTGGGGGTTTTCCCCCTCCCCTTCTTTTCTCTCCTCTGTTTTGCAGAGTCTTGCGGGTGTTGCTGATTCTGCGGTTGTTGATCGAGGCGAGGGAGTCGCGTGCTAGATCCCTACCCGTCGTTGGAGAGTAGCGGTACCCCCTCAGAGGAGATCTTCTGTAGTTTAGTTGTTCCTTTTTTCTCTTTTGAGAGACTGATGTAGTGAGGATATCTTATGTATCGAGAGACTGTACACTGGTGTATTTATTGGAGTTACCTCCCGGTTGGGTTCAGAGCTTGTATTTGAGGACATTGTATTATTATTATTCTTTTGGGAGGCGGACATTGTTGTTTTATTTTTAGTTGTACAGTGATTGATTTTAGTTATACAGTATATTTTTATTTATAGCTTTGATATCTGTTTAGCTGTAGTACTTTTCTTGCAGGTAGGACGCTTCGCTTATGCAGGTTGGCATAGGTGGCGGATCTGTTGGCGAGCCCGGGTCGCAGTTTCGACCCCGGGGCGTGACATCTTGTCTCTTTGTTTTATATATCGCCACTGTGTTAGTGGCAGTAGTATACCAGTGATAGCAGGACCTAGAACCCAGACTGTTTTTGGATACATATAATTTCTGTAAACTATTATTTTCCTTACAAACTTCGAGCTGGTCGCTGGAGCCTGTTCTTGTTTGATTTGGGTGAAGGCAATAGCCCTTCGGGGTTTGGAAAATCAAACTTATTTGAACTGATTTTTATTAAAGAACTAAAATATATTAAATTGGGTTTCTCAGATTAAAATAGTTTTCAATAATAACTGTCATCTTTTTATTAAACTTCCTCACCCGAGAGAGTTTGGATGATTTGGGTTCTAGGGGCCGTTCCTTTTTCGGGACGAAAGCGACGGGGGTTGTACCTGGAACCTATTTTTGTTTGATAGGGTTGTAGGTGTTGGTCTCCCGGAACTTTCGGACCCTGGTTGGTGTCTTTCGCATGTTGTACCGAGGTTGTCGTGTTCCCGAACTGTAAGGGGGTCGGGAACTTCGATAGACGAAGCTTGGAGTCTGTTCTTATTTGATTGGGGTTATAGACACCGACCTATCGGGATTTCCGAACCCTTATGGTGTCGGTCCTTCCTGTGTAATCTGTGAGTTTGGTGTTCTGCTGTGGGAGCCGTCGGGTGTCACACCCCGGAGGTCTCAAGATAAGCGGAAAACGGGTTTATTTTTTTTTGAAATACAGATAAGAAATCGAGTAATCGACCTCGCCCACCGGTGCGTGTCAGACCCGCCACATATACAAATTCACCCTGCAAACGGACAGAGTCTCCTTTGTATATGCACGGCGTCACGATTACAACAACGATAATAACATCATTCTTCATAAAATCTTTAACCACACAGTCACAGTCAACCAGTACGAGAGTGTAAAAACATTCAATCACATTAAGAGGATTCTACATGTTGCAAACGGTGTCCACTCGACACCCATTCCTTTAAAACGTCTACATATTCACAGTAAGGCGGCTACATCGTTTTGAAAGGATAAAACCATAGGTTTTCAAAGTAGTGCCCACACGACATTTGATTTTTGAAAGACATTTTCGAAACCCCTTTTTATATCGTAAAACGGCCGCAAAGATTGAGAACAATAATTTAAAATCTACTGTGATATCAAACAACTGACCAACCATCTAGCATGATCCACATCCACACAAATTAAACTAGAGAGAGAGAGAATAGAGATAACCAAGCAAAAAGTTCTGACATAAGGCCTCATACGGCCAATAGTTATGACTGCGTTGCCTCACCACCGTCCCGATGAACATACCTATTTGAACCTGTCACGGAGTGGGTAAGGTCAGTGACAAATAAAGTAGACGTTACAACATTAATAGACAATAACTTTAAATGAAATACTCTGCATCGGAACCTTTCGCTCTCCCTTGTCATGAGTCCACATTACTTGAATTAGTCACATAGTGCCCGTCGGGGAGTCGACGATCTCCCCACGGGTAAAATCACACAGTCCACGTCAGGGAGTCGACGATCTCCCCACGCGCAAAATCACACAGTCCACGTCAGGGAGTCGACGATCTCCCTACGCGCAAAATCACACAGTCCACGTCAGGGAGTCGACGATCTCCCCACGCGCAAAATCACACGGGTCATTCCGACCACTACTCCGGAAAAGTACACTCATGCGGGGGCCATTCCGCCAGTGTACGTGCAGCATCCAAAACAGATTTGCCGAAGTCGGCGTAAATTAAGCACCGCGACACTTGGTCGCCACAAATATCAACAAGGGAACGGTACATAATATCAACAAGGGAACGGTACAAATATCAACAAGGGAACGGTCAATTCACTGGAAACACTTCATCTACTTTATTAAACAGGTTAGTACAAGCTTTTAGATGATACACTGCACATAATGCACTTACAGCACACTTGTTGCATAAGAACCCACCTGGTTGCGAGAAGATCGGGGTACTAGGGGTCTTTGATACTCTCCCGCTGCGCACCTGGACCTAAAGAAGCCCCCAGAAACAACAGTTAATAACGCATACAATTACCGAAAAACGGAAACCCAATTAACTCTGCGCCGAAACCCCAGAACGGCGCTTAGAACTACACTTGACGACTCCTCACGCGCGCGCACATCCCCCCCCCCCCCGCAGGCGTCGTCGCCCACGGGGGTTGCCCGCCGTCCGCGGACGTCCCGCGCGACGTTCGCGTGACGGCCGCCGGCCCGCGGGTGCCCCGCGCGGCTCAAGGCCGCGCGACGTGCCCCTGCGGGTGGCGCCAGAGCGGCGCCCGCGCGGTGACTGCCCGCGCGGCGCTCGCGCGGCGCCCGCGCGGGTGCAGGCCCGCGCGGCGCCCGCGGGTGCTGCCCGCGGGCGGCGCCTGCGCCGCGCCCGCGCGGGTGCGGCCCCCGGGCGGCTCCCGCGCGGCGCCCCGCGCAGGTGCGGGCCTACGCGGCGGCGCCCCCGCGGGTGCGGGCCCGCGCGGCGGTGTCCGCGCGGCGCCCGGGCGGCGCCCGCGGGTGCCGCCCGCTGCGGCGCCCGCGCGACGCCTATGCGGCGCCCGCCTTCGCGGTGTCCGCCCGTGCGGTGCCCTAGCGACACCGCGCGTCTTCCCCGCCCGCGCGTTGCCCTTGCGGCACCGCGCGTCGTGCCCTAAGTTGCACGGTAACGGCGACGGGCCGGCGGAGACGATGGAGACGGAGACGGAGAAGACAACTAAAAATACGAAAGAACACTCACCGGATAATCCGACGGGGAATCGACCGATCGCGTTCTTGCTTCCGGTACGTGGTTCGGGGTGATCGGATCCCGCCGTCTTCTTCCTCTTTCTTTCCTCCGGTTAGGGTTTCGCCTGTTCTCCTCCTCTTTTTTTCCTTTCCGTTCTCTCGGTTAGGGTTTCGTTTTCCTCTTTTACGAAAAGTGGGATTTTTCTTTACGTACGTACAAATAAATCCCGCCTTTTAATTTTCGTCACCAATTAATTAATTCATTAATTAATTAATCCTACGGGATAACCCACCTTTTAATATCCGTAACCGAATAACTAATTTTCTAACTAATTAATCACACGAGATAAACCTACCTTTTCCTCGGAAAGCGTGCAGGATATTTTGCATGGGTTTTGATGCGCGTTTAGTCACCGCGACACTAAAAATTCCATTCCGGGAGATCACTGTTGGGTTATATGTAATAAGGATCTAAATAGGGGAAAAAACACCTAGAGGGGGGTGAATAGGTGTAAACGTATAAACACTCAAAAAATCGTTGCGATAAAAACCCAATGCGGAAATAAAAATAATACGCAAGATTTTTACGTGGAAAACTCCATCACCGGAGTAAAAAACCACGGGACCGATAACACGGCAGAAATCCACTAGAATTAAAACACGTACAAGGTGATTTACCGTACACACTTACGACTCAACCTTTTCCATACGCTCCTAGAGGATCTTCTCCGCTCGCTCCGCGACGCTTCTCGAATCCACGATCTGCGCCCAACGCCGAATCCACGGCGTCCAACGTCGAATCCACGACGTCCAACGTCGAATCCACGACGTCCGACCGAATCCACGGTCTTCACCCAATAGCACCCTTCGAATCCACGAACGTGCCTCGCTCCGAATCCACGAGAGCGGTTGAACCTTGAATCCACAAGGACACGCGAATCCACGCGCCGATTTTTGGGGTAAATCGTTGTTTTTGGTGGTGATGATCCGCCGAATACTTAGATCAAAGATAGATCGGAAATACCATCTAAGTATTCATTAGTTTGATTCAACTCAAGATGTGAGTATGAAAACCTAGAATCAAACTAATCAATATAGATGAAGAAACATAGAGTGTTCTCTAATGATTTCCTTTCTTCTCTATATGTGGATCTAGAGCCGTAAAAGATGATATATGAAAATGACGGCTATTTCCTTTTTTTTCGGCTTACCCTAGGAAATGAATCATAGGGTCTATTTATAGGTTAGAAACCCTAGGAAGGAGATAAGAATCAAAAACCTAACATTTCTGGAAATTTTACGGACGGCGATCCGGATCGGATTAGCTGTGATCCGGATGTCGTAACGAGTCAGGTAATTCCAGAAAAACGAAGGTTCGGGATCCGGATCGAAGTGCTTGATCCGGATCGTTCATACAGTTCACCAAACATCAACGTTCGGGATCCGGATTGCGAAGCCTGATCCGGATCGTTCAAGGAAGATGGTAAACTCAGTGTTCGGGATCCGGATCAAGAGAGGCTACGATCCGGATTGAACTGGTGTATGAACAAACCACCTTCGGGATCCGGATCGAACAACCTGATCCGGATCCTGAACATGTCCCAAGTCCAGTTTTTGATTTTTATGCAATGAAAGATTCTTCCAAGTGTTTCTACACTACAAGAAATATTCGGATCACACAAAATCTTAGGTTAAACATACCTGATCCTTTTGAATTCTTCTTTCTTGAGATTGAGTTAAATGATCCAACTTTCTTCACCTTCAATCTTCAAGACTTGAGACTTTCACGAAACTACGCCAACTCAAATTCCGTAACAATCTCCCCCTTTGGCGGTTTCGTGACAAAACACAGATCCACTCAAGAAAATTCAAAAAGATATTTTTGTTGCTATCACCATACAACAAAAATTTACAATGGAGATCCAAAAATTTAAAACATGAAATAAACTCCTAAAACAGACTCTAGACTTAGACATCTGTACTCTCTGCACAAAGAAATCATTCTTGACAAAAAGAGATCGTTGGATACCTCAAGAATATTTAGCATACAAAACTTAGTACAGAGATAGAGTTTATCTGATCATCATGACATTTGAGAATTCAGATATGTAAGAGAATCATAGTCAAAAACCAACATATCTTCTATGCAATTAAAAACCAAATGTCACAAAATGTTAGTCCAACATCAACTTGTTAGTCATATTACATGCCCAAATAGTTAGTCGAATAGTTAGTCGAAACATGCAAACAATCACAAGATAAAAACCAAAGTTGAAGTTGAAGTGATACTTACCTTGATGTATACAAAATCTTCATCAGCATTGTTCATCATTGTACCTTGATGCAGTCATCATTATTCATCATTGTACCTTGATGTATACAAGATCACAATTTTCACAATATCATTGTTCAAGTTCTCTAAACTCTCTCCTCCTTTTTGTCACAAACAAAGCCAAAATTATCAAAAAATTGAAAAATTGAAGGAGAGTTAAAAAAATATCAACGAAAATGTTCCGAAATTTAAGAACTAGAACTAAAAGTAAGTCCTAAAAACTGAACTAGAATCTAAAGAGATAAAAGCCTGCACAAATCTGCACACAAAAGTTAAAGTCCGAAGTTCCTGCACACGAGAAATATTAGACAATCGAGTCAAGTATCTGAATCTGAGTCATCCGAAACGGAGTCTTCAGAGCTCATGCAACCTATCTTTTTCAAAATTTGTTTAAGCATTCCCGAAATCGTAGAGCATTCTTGTTTCATCTGCTGTATGTGCTTGGACATCTTTCCGAGTTCTAGAGCCATGTTATCTTGATCTTGGTTGAGGGGAGACTCCAAGTTCCCTTTTTGGTCAATTTTTCTGGAATTTGAAGACCGTTGTGTGACGATTGACGGGGCAGTCTTTCCTTCATTCCGAGGAGATCTTCTTGGCAAAGAATGTGAGTTGTAAGGAGGTTCATTGCTTGGCACATTCTTTTTCATGGCTTGCTGCTTAAGTATTGAGGAAGACTTCAGTAGCTTCTTTTTCTTTAGGTAAAGCTTATTTTCTTTATCAATGCCTTGTTGTACTTCGTCAAGAAATGTGTCCCAATCTTCTTCGTCTTCTGATTCAGTGTCAATTTGAGAAATGTTCCTTGGGTTCTCTTGACATGGTTCATTTATTACAATACCTCGAGCTCGTCCAGGTCGTCGAGCAAGCCTTTTTCTTTTTGGGAAAATGGATGAAGAGGTCATTGGTGCTTTTCCTTTTTCCGCAGCAGTCAGCGGAGCCTTTTCCGTTGATGTTTCTGCATGGGCTTTCCCTTTCGATGCAACAGAGGTTTTCTGTGGCGATTCTCCAGGATGTGTTTCATCATCTGATAACTCATCCCAGTTAACTTCATCCTTTTTAGCCCTCTTAGTAGTGTCTCTCGTATGTACCATAGCAGCAAGTAGGAAAATAATCCAAGTGATCACCATTTTGATTGCTAGTGAAAAATGTATCCTGTGAAGACCAACTCAAGAACACATGAGAAAATTGTTAATTTTCAAAGATTTGAAAAATTGTACCCAAACAATCATAATCATGTAGAGAGACTAAGAATCAAATTAGTTTTGCAAAAGGACTTTTAAAAATAAATCAATTGCATGATTTTCGAAAATCCTTATTATATGCCCTAAAACCGAAATTTTAGAAATCGAAGCCTAAAAATCCGTTAATCAGGAGAGTACCTAGCATATAATCAAAACTAATCTACCCAGAGTTCTTATTTCAAGAGAAATTTGATCAAAAACCATCCACAAACAAAGTCGATCCAAGAAATTCACACGTTTGAGGAGGAATAGAAAAAAAAACGGTGAAAAACCGAGATTTTGATCAATAAAACTTACTTGGAGTTGAAGAATTTGTGTTTGAAAGCTTCCAAGAAGGATGAAATCTAGAGAGAAAGGCTCTGGAAACTTTGGAACAAAAGATTGGAGTAAAAGAAATCAAAACCCTTTTGTTCTTTATAAAACCCTAGCCGCGATCCGGATCATCCCATGCTTGCGATCCGGATCGGCTACCCGCAGTGAGAAACTGCGTTCGGGATCCGGATCGGCACATACAATCCGGATCGTCAGCCCGCAGAAGAATTCCTGCGTTCGGGATCCGGATCATCTTGCCCGATCCGGATCGGCTCCAACTTTTTATTTAGAAAATTTCAGAGAAATTCAAGAAAAACCAGAAAAAGATTGTAAGCACAAATGTGTATCAACTTTAAACAAAAATTATCGTTTCATACAACAAGAATTAGATTATGCCAAATCTATCAATAATATCCAAAAATGAAACGAGAATTTACAAGAATTAAATCCCTTAAAGTTGAACACCTTCAATTACATCTAACATGATCTTATGAGTAATGCCTTTATCAAATCATCAATTCAGTAAAGAAAATGAAATACAAAGATCAATAGATGTTTGAAATCCCAAATATAATAGATAATATATCTAGACAATCTGTTGAAGAGAGTGGCTCTTTGAGCATCTTTCTTAAAAACCCACCTTATACCAACCTTGAAATTTGACGGAGTCAAGTATTTCAACATGCATTTTACTTAATCAAAAATTTGAACAACCATGCTTGGTATACATGTGGTAGCTGCACACAATACTCGGACGACCGAGGTGGTAGCTCTTTCCTCCATGTGGTGGTAGTTTTCACACTCCTCATTGGGATGTAACTCTTTCCACATCTTTTGAGCATTTTACCTTTTCTATGACTCCCCCTCAATTGGCTATCAATTATTTAAGATATAAAGTATTCAACCAAATATTGATCTCGATTTCATACTCGACTAAGCAGTCAAATAAGATAATGACTATACCAAGAGATCATAGAGAGAGAGAAATTGACTTTGATCACTTAGAAGATGATTTAATTAACATAAATGATCATTGCAACAGTGAAATATTATGATGGCAAAAGCATAATAAATTTCTAAATGTGCGAAGAGATGCAATTAAAGTCAATTATGATCTATGCTCAATTAATGTCCTATGTACAAACATAGATAATGAACAAAACAAAACAAATACAAAACCTATCCTAAGCAAGGTTTCAAAAAGAAGTTTATTTCAAGGAAAGCATTCCAATTGCTTTTCGTAAATGAATAAAACGTTTTTGATCCAAAGGTTTTGTTAAAAGTCAGCCAATTGATCCTCAGTTGAAATATATGAAAGTTGAAGAGTATTTGATTCAACTAGCTCTCTAAGAAAATGATATCTAAGTTCAATATGTTTTGTTCTAGAGTGCAACACAGGGTTTTTAGAAATGTTAATTGCACTTGTGTTGTCACAAAGAATTGTTACCGAAGATGCTGAAATGCGGAAGTCGCTCAATACGCTTTTCATCCAAATGAGTTGAGTTGAGCAACTTCCAGCTGAAATGTATTCCGCTTCGGCAGTCGAGAGTGCTATGCAGTTCTGCTTTTTACTGTGCCATGCAACAAGGCAATGGCCAAGATAGAAGCATGCACCACTCGTGCTTTTCCGATCATCCACTGATCCTGCCCAATCGGCATCTGAGTATCCAACAATATCCAAACTTGTTCCCATAGGATACCAAATTCTGAAATTAATTGATCCTTTGATATACCGGATGATCCTTTTCACCGCTTTCAGGTGAACCTCCTTTGGTGCAGATTGATATCTCGCGCAGATCCCAACACTAAAGGATATATCCGGGCGACTAGCCGTGAGGTAAAGTAGACTTCCAATCATACTTCTATACAGTTTCTCGTCTACATTCTCACTATGTGATTCACTTCCAAGTCCCTTGTGGCTAGTTCCCATTGGAGTCGGAAAATCTTTACAATTTTCTAGATCAAACTTTTTGACCAACTCCATTGCATACTTGGATTGACTCAAGTGAATACCTTCATCATTTTGTTTAATTTGCAATCCAAGGAAATAAGTCAATTCGCCCATCATGGACATCTCAAATTCGCTTTCCATGGTCTCCGCGAATTTATAAGCATCATTATCTCTTGTTGCGCCAAATACTAATGTCATCGACATAGATTTGTGCTACAATGAAATTGCTTTGATAATGCTTCACAAAGAGAGTCCTATCAGCTCCCCCTCGAGTATAGCCCTTCTCCAAAAGGTGCTTTGTTAACCTTTCGTACCATGCTCGCGGTGCTTGTTTCAGACCTGTAAAGAGCCTTTTTCAAACGAAAAACATGGTTAGGTTGTTTATGATCTACAAAACCTTTCAGGTTGAGCCACATAAACTTCCTCATTTAAAAACCCATTTAGAAATGCGCTCTTAACGTCCATTTGAAATAATTTGATTTTAAAATGACAAGCAATAGCAAACAGTATACGAATGGACTCGAGTCTAGCTACAGGGGCGAATGTTTCAGTCAAAGTCTATACCTTCTACTTGAGAGTAGCCTTGAGCAACTAATCGTGCCTTGTTCCTGATGATAGTACCATCCTCATTTTTCTTGTTCTTGAAGATCCATTTGGTACCTATCACATTATGTTGCTTTGGAGGCTTCGTTAATTCCCAGACTTTGTTTCGCTCAAATTGATGGAGCTCTTCCTGCATTGCTTTAATCCAGTAGTCATCCTGAAGAGCTTCATCTATGTTCTTTGGTTCGATTAAAGATACGTAGCAAGCGAATCCACAAACCAACTGCCTCCGAGTTCTGACTCCTTCTTGTGGATCTCCAATGATATTCGATTCCGGATGATCCTTGGAGATTCGTAACGTTTGTTGAAGCGGAGTACTCGGAGATATATGAGATGATTCCTGCACATCAGATAAACTAGAAGAACCATTAGATGCATCATTAATATTGGAAGTATTATTATGAGAAGATGCACTAGCAGGAGAATCATCATCTAGAGAGATATCGAGGGTAGATTTTCCAGTTTCAAAGTGAAAAGCTTCATCTACTTTAACATTTATAGATTCTACGATCGTCTTAGATTCAATGTTAAATACTCGATATGCTCTGCTATTCGTAGAATAACCCAAAAAGATCCCTTCATCACTTCGAGAGTCGAACTTTCCAAGATTTTCACGGTCACGTAAAATGTAACATCGACTCCCGAAGACACGAAAATATTTGATATTGGGTTTTCTACTAAACCACAGCTCATATGGTGTATTTAAAGTTCCTGGGCGCAAGTAAACTCTATTAATGACATAGACAGCGGTGTTCACAGCTTCAGCCCAAAAATGTAGCGGTAAATTCCGGCTATGAAGCATCACACGCGCCATCTCTTGAACAACCCTGTTCTTGCGCTCAACAACACCATTCTGCTGAGGTGTATAGGGTGCCGAGAATTCATGTTTGATTCCATTTGAAGTACAAAAATTAATGAATTTTGAATTTATGAATTCTCCACCTCTATCACTTCTAACACGAATGATCTTTTCATTCTTTTCAATCATAATACGATGGCAAATCTCATGAAAAGAGTCAAACGTATCAGCTTTCTCTTTTAAAAATGCTACCCAAGAAAACCGAGAGAAATCATCAACCAATAAAAAGATGTACCATTTACCTCCCAAAGATGGTTGACGGGTCGGCCCCATTAAGTCCATGTGCAAAAGTTCCAAGGGCCGTTTTGTACCAACGTGGTTCAAGCTCTTGTGTGCAGTCCTAGACTGTTTTCCCTTTTGGCAACCACCACACACAACGTTTTGTTTAAATAAAAGCTTTGGAACCCCCTTGACCACGTCCTTGTTTGAAATTCTAGTAAGTTCCTTAAAATTTAAGTGACCTAGCCTTTCATGCCAAAGAGTTTCATTATTCAAAGCGGCTAAGTTACAATTTTCAGAAAATTTATTAGGAACAACATAACAATTGTTTTCAGATCTAACCCCTTTTAGAAAGAAGACATGGTCCTTATCAGTTACAACGCATTCAACAGATGAAAAGTTAACTGAAAAACCATTGTCGCAAAGTTGACTTATGCTTATGAGGTTAGTCTTAAGGCCATCAACAAATAAGACGTTTTTCAAAATCGGGCCATCTGGAATAGCTACCGTCCCTTTTCCAACAATTTTGGAAGATCGACCGTCTCCGAAAACAACGTGTCCTCCGGAGATTTTCTCAAGATTTTGAAAACTATTTTTGTCACCGGTCATGTGACGGGAACACCCGCTATCCAGATACCAAGACGAACTATCATATGCATGCAAGGAAACATTGGAAACAAGACAAGGGAAAATTTCACCTTTGCGCACCCAAACCCTTTTGGAGTGCGTCGGTAATGGTCGAGAAGTTATATGCCTAGGTGAAGGCGTCTTGTTATAGCGATTGTTGTTCCTTGATGTAATCGTCTTGCGCGATGAACTACCAAATCTCTTTTCATTTGAAAAGTTTTGCTTTGATTTTCGGGGAGGAGCCATTTTGGTAGTCGTTGCAAGAGGTCCTTGAGATGAGCGTTCGACTCCCATCTTGCAATATCTTCTTATGTGCCCTGAAACACCACAACAAAAACATACCTTAGATCTTGACGATCCCAAAGAGGATGAAGTAGGTTTGTTGTCGTTGTTTGTCTTGAATTCCGGTGTCGGAGGAGGAGATACCGACTGAGGCACAAAAACTGTCTCACTCGAACTTGGACTGTTTCCAGTTTGAGTGTATCCGAGGCCGAACCTATTTGATTGACCAAGACCAAGAAGTCTATCCAACTTACTCCTTCCTGAAGAGAATCGCTGTAAGTCATTCTTGAGTTGGAAAATGGTTTTTGTCATTTCCAGGTTATCCTGTCGAGCCTCGTTGTAGAGCTTTGAGAAGTGATTCGCGTTATCCACCAGATTTGTATGTCCCTTCTCAAGTTGCTCATTGGACTCTTGAAGGGAAGCATTTGCCTTTATCAGATTTTCCCTTTCCACTTCAAGAGCGTTTGAGAGAGAAGTCGCTCTTTTTGCTTCTTCTTCGAGATCATGCACTCTCCCTCTCAAACTCTTGTTTTGCTTAGCCACTTTCTTTGAGTCCCTCAAAAGTCTGTGGTAGGCTAGAGCAAAATCTTCACCTTCCGAATCATCCGATTCGTTGTCCGTTGCGTTCTTTTCAACAGTGGAGTTGGACAACGACTCAGATGTACTTGCCATAAAGCACATGAAGGGTGAAGATACGGACGCGTGGAATGCGGTGGAGCTCTTTTCTTCATCACTCGAAGACGACTCATTTGACGTTGAGTTGTCATCCCAAGTGACGACTTGCATCGCCTTCTTCTTTGCCGGATACTTGTTAGGACATTCCGTTGCAATGTGGCCGTAGCCTCGACATTTGAAGCATTGCAGTTGTCCTTCTGAACTTTTCTTATCCTTTGAGAAGTTCTCTTGCTTTCTTGACTTGTAACCTGAAGTACCCTTGCCTTTGTTCGACTTTCCGAAGGATGGAGATTTGCTTGAATTACCCCTTCGAAAGTTGCGGCGAAACTTCCTTGTCAAGAGAGCGAGCTGCTTCTCAAATTCCTCCATAGAAAGGTTCTCGTCATCGTCTGAGGAGGACGTATCCGCGTCTTCTTCCTTAGTTGTTTTCAACGCATAACCTGAAGACTTAGAAGTGGATGCCTTTCCAGAAGAATTGTTAGTAGTAAATGTCATTTCATAAGTTTGTAATGAACCAACTAATTCTTCTACACGTATTTCGTCCGGGTGTTTAATAGTTTCAATGGCAGTAACCTTTGGGCGAAATCGTTCAGGAAGAGTTCTTAAGATTTTTCTTACAATCTTAAATTCTGGAATCTTCTCTCCCAGATTAGCACATGAGTTTACGATGTCTTGCAATCGTGTATAGTAGTCCGTGAAAGATTCATTTTCTGCCATTAAGATAGAGTCAAACTTGCTCGTAAGCATTTGCAGTTTCTGAATCTTCACGAGGTTAGTTCCCTCATGTGTAACCTGAAGAACATCCCAGATTTCTTTCGTAGTCTCACATGCCGAGACGCGAGAGAATTCAGTTTGGGATAAGGCATTAAAAATAGCATTAATTCCCTTGCCATTGTAAGAAGATGAATCTAACTCTTCCTTGGTCCATTTCGACCTAGGTTTTAAGGTGCGAACATCACCATTAAATTCAGTTGGATTAGACCATCCTAATTCAATCGATTGCCACACCCGTTCGTCGATGGAAATTAAAAAGGCTTTCATCCGTACTTTCCAGTACGCATAATTTGTTCCATCGAAGAACGGGGGTCGGTTGATGTTTCCACCTTCAACCATTGTTTACAACCCTATTCCTGCTCTGATACCACTTGTTGGGTTATATGTAATAGGGATCTAAATAGGGGAAGAAACACCTAGAGGGGGGTGAATAGGTGTAAACGCATAAACACTCAAAAAAATCGTTGCGATAAAAACCCAATGCGGAAATAAAAATAATACGCAAGATTTTTACGTGGAAAACTCCATCACCGGAGTAAAAAACCACGGGACCGATAACACGGCAGAAATCCACTAGAATTAAAACACGTACAAGGTGATTTACCGTACACACTTACGACTCAACCTTTTCCATACGCTCCTAGAGGATCTTCTCCGCTCGCTCCAGACGCTTCTCGAATCCACGATCTGCGCCCAACGCCGAATCCACGGCGTCCAACGTCGAATCCACGACGTCCGACCGAATCCACGGTCTTCACCCAATAGCACCCTTCGAATCCACGAACGTGCCTCGCTCCGAATCCACGAGAGCGAATGAACCTTGAATCCACAAGGACACGCGAATCCACGCGCCGATTTTGGGGTAATCGTTGTTTTTTGGGTGGTGATGATCCGCCGAATACTTAGATCAAAGATAGATCGGAAATACCATCTAAGTATTCATTAGTTTGATTCAACTCAAGATGTGAGTATGAAAACCTAGAATCAAACTAATCAATATAGATGAAGAAACATAGAGTATTCTCTAATGATTTCCTTTCTTCTCTATATGTGGATCTAGAGCCGTAAAGGATGATATATGAAAATGACGGCTATTTCGATTCACAGTGGATTACCCTAGAAAAAGAGTCATAGGGTCTATTTATAGGTTAGAAACCCTAGGAAGGAGATAAGAATCAAAAACCTAACACTTCTGGAAATTTTACGGACGGCGATCCGGATCGGACTAGCTAGGATCCGGATCGTCGTAACGAGTCAGCCAGTTCCAGAAAAACGAAGGTTCGGGATCCGGATCGAAGTGCATGATCCGGATCGTTCATACAGTTTACCAAACATCAACGTTCGGGATCCGGATTGCGAAGCATGATCCGGATCGTTCAAGGAAAATGGTAAACTCACTGTTCGGGATCCGGATCAAGAGACTACGATCCGGATTGAACTGGTGTATGAACGAACCACCTTCGGGATCCGGATCGAACAACCTGATCCGGATCCTGAACATGTCCCAAGTCCAGTTTTTGATTTTTATGCAATGAAAGATTCTTCCAAGTGTTTCTACACTACAAAAAGTATTCGGATCACACAAAATCTTTAGTTAAACATACCTGATCCTTTTGGATTCTTCTTTCTTGAGATTGAGTTAAATGATCCAACTTTCTTCACCTTCAATCTTCAAGACTTGAGACATTCACGAAACTACGCCAACTCAAATTCCGTAACACAAAGCACAGAAAAACCCGAGCAATCAACAATGAAGAACCCTGTGCAAACCAGACAAAGAAGGGTCTTGCGCAAACCCAAACAACGAAGAACCCTATGCATACCAAACCGGGCACCTCCCCCGGCAACCACACCGAGCACCTGCCTCGGAAACCCCCGCTGAGCACCTGCCTCGACCGCCGAGCACCCACCTCGGCATCACCGCTCACACCCCCCACCCACGGGGGGCCCCATTCCTAACGTCACCATCACGTGGGGTACACGGGTCAACGTACCACTTTTCCGGAAAAGCACACCCTTGCGGTGGCCAAACAGCCGGTGTGCGTGTAGTAACACCAGAGCCTCGTCCGAGCACCAACCTCGGCCAACCAGACCGAGCACCAACCTCGGTGAACCAGTCCGAGCACCTGCCTCGGCTGTCTCCCAGAACATGATGTATCGTCGGGCACAGCGACCCTCAGTCGCCATAAACATAGTGATAATAAAACATAAGCATAAACGCGTCAAACCTTTGCTCTTACCAATTGCTCTCGTTCCCCGACTCAAGGACTGTCGGGAGAGGAACCCACCTTTTGATGTCCTACTGGTCACACCGATCACCGTCCTCATCGCTAGTACGCTCCAAACAACCCTACTGTTGTTTGGAGGGGCGAACTGCCTATCCAGTCTTTCACCGTGACGTTCATTAAACCCGGAGGTCCACGTCACCCCTTACAAGATATAAATAACCATAACGGAAGACATGCACAAAGATGTTCTAAGGGGTACCCACCTGGAATGAAGATAACTGACCGCGCCCACGGCTCTCCTAAGCAGATCAGAACTCCTCGCGGCCTACTAAAACATCCGAGAGCACAAATTAACACCTTACCCTACTCAGGTAAAATCAGTGGTCCCGACCACTATAATAATAAACCCACAAAACCGAAAACTCAGATCAAACCGGTAACGTCCAGGGCTACCAACACCCGGATCGCGACTATTTCATCGCGAACTCCATTGGAACCCAAAACCGCTAGCTGAAAACCTGACAAAACCCAATTCTCAACCGGTAGCCAACTCGGGACGTCAATGGTTAAACCAAGAGGACCCTGACGGCGAAAGAGATGAGGAAAAGGCCCGACGGCGCGACCCCGACGGTTTCATCGATGCGCGGAGCGTCGGTGAAACTAGCACCCAACATGGCGAAACGGTGACCAAAAGATCCCAAGTGGCCATGCCAAGGAAATCGCGGAAATGGTGATCCCAATGGCGAAAACGGTGCTCAAAACGGTGGAAGAACGGGCCAAAACGGAGCTACCGAACTTCCGGCTGACGGATGGTGCACGGAGCAGCGCGTGGACCGGGTTTACAGCGTCGGCAGTTGCACGGCATGCGCCGGGTGCACGCAGGAAGCATGCACCGCGCATCCTGGGCCGGGCCGGTGCACGACACGAGCGTGCACCGGGCTCACGGCCGCAGGGCCTGCAGCGCGCACCGGGTGCACGCTGTACCGTGCACCGCGCCTGAGCGGGCCGGGCCGGCGCACGAAAGTGTGCACCGGGTCTGCGGCTCTGGCTGCCGATGCGTGCGCCGGGTGCACGCCCGGAGCGTGCACCGCGCACAGTGTGCAGCCCGGCGCACGGTTTCGTGCGCCGGGTCTGCGCCTCCGGGGCTGCGGGGCGTGCACCGGGTGCACGCCTGGGTCTGTGGACCGCGGCTGAAGCATCCGTACAGCGATGAACAGTAATGCCCCTTTTTCATTTTCTTCTCCGTTTTCGCTCCCGTTTCGTGATTTCATCTCCGTTTTCGCTCCCGTGCGACTCCGGCGACGACCCCGTGGGCATGATAACGGCGGCGGCGGCCTCCCGTTTGACAACGGCGGCGGCGGCTTCCCGTTACCACAACCCACGACGCGTGCTACACCCGAATGACCCCCACCCAAAACCTCGACCCCACAGAAATTGCAATAGAGGGAAACGACGCTTACCGTGATCCTGCGAGGAAGGGGGGGAAAAGGTGGATCGTCCCTCTCGTCTCCAACGGAAAGCTCCACGAGGGATGGGTTTCCCTCGTTCTTCCCTTCTCCTCGTCTCATCGCCTCGGTTTCTCACGCCATTTTTGAAAAGAGGAAAAGAGGGGTTTAGGGTTTCTCCCCGCACCCTCGATCGGAAGTAAAAGATATCAAGAGGATTTTAAAAAATTAAACCCTAGTCAATAGATCTAGTCCATCTGAAACTGAACGAGGGGTCCAGATCACCTCGGAAAATGTGCCGATTGCCGGCACGCATTCCGATGCACCCAAGTTGATAGAAACTTCAAAAATTATTTCTGGGAGATCCCGGGGTCGGAATTCAAATCCGATCGCGCCACCGTTCCCCGTTTTGCGAGCTCTACTACCTAAAAATACCCGCAAACCCCGACGACCAGCCCAAAAATTCTCGAATTTCCACACCCCCTTATCAACTAAAACTATTTAATTAAGACCCAAAGCAGAAAGTCGGAAGGTCGAGGTAAAACAAAATAAATAAAATAACCCAAGAACATAAATAAGATGAAAAGTACGATCGTAGAAGGATCCCGTCCGATCACGTCAAAAAGCGTGCCGGCCACCTAGCACAGATTCCGATGCACCACACGAAGGCAAACGCTTTGACCCCCATTCCGGGAGATCCGTAAATCGAAATCCGAATCCGTTCGCTTTGCCGTCTTTCATTTTCCGAGCTCAATCGTAGAAAAATACTCGCGGTCCAGGCCAGTCCATTGCAGAAAACACAGTGAAAAGTCTCCCTAACAATCCCGTCATAAAAAGAATGTATGCAAAGGCATTGGAACGCCAGGACTCTACAATATAACCCTGGCTCAGCCGAGACTCATCTCACATTTCCGGCTGGTGAATGGCTCTGATACCAATTGTGATGCCCCACTTCCCAGGGGGTCACCCATCCTAGAACTACTCTAGCTCTAGCACGCTTAACTCTTATGTTCCTCTTGGATCTTGCTACCATCCAAAATGCTATAGCCGGGTTAGAGATTTAGTCCTATTATATCATTTATATATAGGACTAATCCAAATTCCGGGGGTGTCACATTCTCTTAATCTGTCACGCCCCGGGTGTAAACCAGAACCCGGGCTCATCCATAGATCCGCCGTGCACACGGAATTTCCCGTGTACACGAAGCGCTGGTAACCTGCTCAGATATAAAGATATAATAAAGGAGCATAAAATAGAGCCAAACTAAAACTAGTACATCTCAGACAAATACTGTAAAGGAAAGTACAACATAGCTCTCAAAATATACAAGTGTCTCTCCCAGCTCACAAAATAAAATACATCCAGCTGGCCGAAGCCAGACCCAAAAATAAAAGGAAAATACAACGGTCTGAGTGTACTGGGAACACATCAAAATCTACTGAACTCTAGGTCAGGGAAGCAGCTAGCTAATCAACGATCCTCTTACCTCGGTCCAGGGAAGAGGGCCCCGCAACTCCCGCAGAAGACTCTGCAAAATAAAAGGGAAAAGAAGAGGGAAAAATAGTGGGGGTGAGAACTACTATAAAAACAGTAGCCTCCCCTAGTGGGTAAACCTCAACTCGAACATGCCCACTAGGACTACCAGAGGCGAAAAGAATAAATGCGGTAAACTATAAGTATGGCTATAGATAAAAGCTACCACTAATATGCCTCTACATGCCCAGCTAAAAAGATAGCTAAATATATGCATCAGAATATAGATGCCTGCCTGACTAAACCCAATCTGTACACTAGCAAACACCGGTACTGCCTGCTATGCCTGCCAAATCGGGTATGCCAGCCTACGCATAACACCGATAGGGGATAGGAGTCTCAAGGACTCAAGATCTGTATAATGTGCACACTATACTTGCCAAATCGGGTATGCCGGTCAATGCATAGCACCGATAGGGGATAGGAGTCTCAAGGACTCAAGGTCGTAGTAACAAGTATCATAGTAGAATAAGTCAGCAGGACTGGATCATGACACTGATCTGAGTGGGAAATCATCCCCTAAAAGAAGCCCAAATCCTCTCCCCGATCTGATGCAATAACAACTGTCCGGTCAACCGCCCAAAATCCGCGGTTGCCGCAATTACCCTGCCCTCAACCTGCCTGTCCCAAAATCCCAACGACTGACTACACTATCCCAGCCCCTGCTCTACCTGAGCATAATATCCTCTATGACTAGGTAACTGGAGAAAATAAAATCATGGTTTCTCCTAAGTCAATTCCAGCATGATAGTGCAGCAGAAAAAGGTGGCCTAACTAGGTGACCATTCAAGCATGCAAAAGTCCTTTCTTAACAAAACAATTTCAGTGTTCCAATTCTTACAAGAATTACAGTATGCCTTTATTTGAATATCTGAGGTACTAACATGCCATAAGCTCATTTATACACGTGCATAGGTTTCTCAATTAAACACAAAGCAAGATATGGCTTAAGCCGATAATTATCAACAGATTTAAGCAATTGTTCCCAGGGATTTTAATCAACTTAACATTTGCAAGAATTTACCATTTATTAGTATCTAGCCCTCTAAAGATACAAGTATCAGTTACAAGCCCTTTTCTTTTCATGAAGCATGCTATGCTCATTCAACTAGTATAATAGCAACATTACACCGGATTAACTCCAATATGCCTAGTGGGGTATCCCAAGTAAGAGGTTAACAACGGTACCCACCTCGAGCGCTAAAATCCATGTCCCAAATGCGAAAACCCGCGCTCGCAACAAAAGTTCGCCGCAACACTGTACCAATCTCCAATAAGGATATACATCACTTTAGTTCTATAATCATCACAAAATCTGTCCCCAAATAGTGCGGTCTAAAGTTTACAGATTTTCACCTGCGAAGGGTGCTCAGAAAATTCCACAGAAAATACCGTCGCGTTCCCTGCATCGAACCCGTCGAAACGAGTGCCTGCACGCTCGAAACCGAGCTACCATTGCTGAGATACAAATCCGGCATTGGGAACACCCCAAACAAAACTGTGCAGGAATTCTGTACCAAAAGATTGCAGAGAAAGGAAATTTCCACCTTCGAAAAATATTCAGAAAAATTTGAGAAAATTCCAGGAGATTCCTCGCGAGATGTAGATGAGAAATGCCTTTTAAATCGCCTCGATCCGTCTCTTGAGCGCGAAGTTATAGCCAAATCAAGAAGGTGCTGTCCAAAACTCCGCGAGGAAAATGGGTCACAAAGAAGCTCGGAAAAACTCAAAATCCACATAAAAACCAGAGGCAACTCAAAATAACAAAAATGAAGCCCTACCTGTGAAGAGTCCAACGGCGCAAGAATCACTCAAAACGGAGGTCGGGGTGAGCTGGGGGAGCCTGAACACGGTGAAGGGACGAAACGGGTCGTCGGTGAACGAGCGTCGCGCCGCGCCGGAAAATGGCCAACCTCGAAAACCGTACTCCTAAAATCCCAGGAATGCTCAGCAAGGAAGGTCTCAGGTAGAGGAATATTTTTCCTTAAGGTTGCTCTGTGAAAATCTCCACAGAAAAGGGTCAAATAGCCCTCCAATGGCCTATTTATAGGAAAAGAAACCACCCCCAAACCTTATCGGATTCGGGCGCCTCATTTGAGCGCCCGAATCCGAAAAAGGGTCGGATGGGGGGGTCCGTCCGACCGCCCGGATGCATGCGGTGCGGCCACGTGTCCCCCGCACAGCAAACAGCTGTGCGGGGCGACCGGCCGCACGCCGCGTGGCGCAGACCCGCTGGGGGCGGTGCATGCACCCGCCCCCCGGTCGGCCGACACGTGGCCCGCACTCGAGTGCGGGCCATGTGCGGCCGACCGGCCGCACTGTGCCCCTGCGCTGGCGCGCGCCCCGAGGCGCCGCCTAGCGCACCCGTGGACCGCGCCCGGGTGAGCCCACCAATCCCCGGGCGACACGTGTCCTACGCCTGGTCCACAAGATCCGCGCGCACCCGCTGAGCCGCGCCGCGTGAACCCGCCACCCCGCGCATGCCACGTGGCCCGCCACGCGGTCCACGCACCGGCCGCGCCTCCCCGTGGACCAAGCGACGTGAGCCGGCCAATAATGGGCCGCCACGTGGCTCAGGCCGGTCCACGGAGTACCCCCATGCACCAGAATCCCCCCGAAACTTCCGGAAGCCCGTTTTTGGTCATCCGGACTCCAAATTTGACAAATAAACAGTCGATTTCAAGCGTTTTTCCGCACTGAATCCAAATCCAACCTCTGTTCGGCCCACTTCCTTCTCTAAAATTCGGCAAACATAGCCGAAGGCCAAAACAGCTGAAAATGTCACACAGGGTCCATCGGTGGCACCCCTTTGATGCACCATGGGCCAGACACACCAACAGTAGGTGTTTTACACAATGGATTCAACGGAAAAGCTGAAGGGGGAAAAACCGGAACACTACACTCAGACTGTCCAGTACAAAAGTAGAATCATAAAGCTAACAGGGTACATCTACCTCTGACTCAAAATGCTGGTAAGGAACTACTCGGCCACGTCCTCACCTCGATCAGCTGTCTCCGCGCGAGCTAAGCCAGAACAGCAGCCTCAGAAAACCTGTCGCCGCAGCGGGTGTGAGATCTACTGCAGAAGGTAGATCTCAGTGGGTACCGTCATCAATATCCACGGTATGCCCACTAAGTGTCACGCCCCGGGGTCGAAACTGCGACCCGGGCTCGCCAACAGATCCGCCACCTATGCAAAACCCGCATAGGCGAAGCGTCTAACCTGCAAAAGATAGTGCTAAATCTACGCAAATATCAGAGCGGAAATAAAATGCTGTAAAATAAAATCCAATCACTGTACAACATGAAATAGGGTACAATATCCATTTTCTCGAATACAGATAATCATCATACAAAGTCCTCAATACAGCATCTCTTAACTATAAAAAGGGAGGTAAACTAAAACCAAATTACATCAGTCTCTCAAGATACAAGAGATCCCTCTCAAAGTAACCAATAAAAACCAGCTGTCAGCTACAAGGAATCTCCAACTAGGGGATACAGCTACACTCCTCGGGTAGTAAAGATCTAGCTCGTGACTCCCTCGCCTCAGACAACGACCGAAGATCAGCAACTCCCGCAGAGGACTCGGCAAAACAGGAGAAAGAAAAGAGGGAAACAACAATGGGGGTGAGAACCACTAGTAAACCAGTAGCCTCCCCCTGTGGGTAAAGCCTCAAACTCCGGCGTACCCAATAAGTCTACCAGAGGCAAGAAAAGGGCAAGTGGTAAAGCTGTAAACAGAACTACTGAATAAAAGGGGAAACCACAACAAGTATGCCTCTAAATGCAATACCGAAGGAAATGACGGTATGAATGCATCCGAAAACAGTATCTGACCAAATAGACCCAATCTAGTGCCACCAGTAAAAACTGGTACTGCCTGCTCTGCTGTCGAACTCAAGAACTCAGTATGGTGCCCGGCGCTCGGCACGGTGTAAAGCCTACTCCGGAGTGGCACTCGAGGGGAGCGACCCACACGAGTAAAGTATCTCTGTCATCAGTATCATAAATATCTCTGTCATCAGTACCTCGATATAGCAGGACTGGATCAAGACTATGATCAAAGTGGGAAACTCCGTCCACTAAAGAAACCCCAATCCCCAATCAGATGCAATAGTACTCAAAAGTGGGAAACACCATCCACTAGAGAAAACTGATACCCAATCTGATGCAATAGTAAATATCCGGTCAACCGCCCAAAGTCCGCGGTCACCGCAATAAGCCACAACCCGCAATTGGGTAAAATAATCAGGATCCGGTCAACCGTCTACTGTCCGCGGTTGCCGCAATAACCCATAAACCAACATCAAGCACACCCTGTCACTGACCCTCAGTGTGAGGTCCCGGAATCCCCCGCGTAGGGTTGCTGGATGTTGGGCAGCTTTCGGTCGCCGTTGGGGGTGTTGGTGCGCGTGTTGGGGGCCCAGAAATGGATTTGTGATGCAATTTGGGATTTGCTTGCATCACTGGAGGCCTGCGTGGGTTGCGCGCAATTTGGACACAAGTGGTGGACTTCGGGCGTAATTTGAGACCCCGTGGGAAGTTGGGGGACCCGTCGGGTGTTTAGAAGTGATTTCGCGCGATTCAGATGTCAAATTAGACTCCGGGTGAAGTCCGGATAAAAGTTTACCTCTCCGGTCGCCTTCGGAAATTTTTAGAGTTGGAATTTGGCAAATCGGACTTTAAAAATGGTCCCGGCGCGAAAATCGGATCGAGTGGGCATTCGGCAAATTTTCGGGTGAGAATTTGGAGAAATGGACATCGTTTTTGGATTCAGCGCGCGAAATCGCTAAGAATGGACTATTTACTTGTTGGTTTTGGAGTCCGGTAGGCGTGCGCGCTTTTCGAGGCAAAGCGGCACGCAAATCGAGGAGTCGCGGCACGCGGATCGAGACACGCGTGGCATGGATCCCGAGGAGGCCGCGGCGCGTCAGGCGGGGCGTGGCTGACGCGACAGGGCGCACCTCTGCGCGCGTCAGGTGCACAGGCGCACCCATGCGCGGGCCACGTGGGGGCCGCCACGTGGCGGACCCCAGTTGGCGCCCGCGCGGGCGCTGGGGCGCACGCCCGTGTCACGGGCGCGTGTCCCGCACCTGTGGGCGGCTCGGTGTCACGCGCCCGTGTGGCGCGTGAGCTGCGCGGCCGTGTGGCGCGCAGGGACGCGGCCACGTGGCCGCCCTTCCTCTTGCGTGGGCCGGGTGCACCCGGGTGGGTGTGGTGCACCGGCCGGTGCACGGTGCACCGTGCACCGTGGACCGCCCCCTCCCCTTTTCCTCTTTTTCTTCTTCTTTCTTCTCCCCCGCAAGCCAAATCTCCTCCATTTTCTTTTCTTCCTTCTTCACCCGAGCGAGAGAGGGAGTGAGGAGGAGATTTTGGGTGGTGCGGTGGCGCGTCGTGAACCTCGTGGAGCGTGCGCGGGGTTCCGTTGGGGGGGCGTTTCGGCGACGGCGGCGCAGTCGGGTAGGTCCCGTGTGTTGGTTTTACTGTATTTTTGTACAGTTTTTGGGGCTATCTTTTAGACTGTAACTGACCCTCTTGCTCTTTTCTGTGTTGGGCACCGTGCACCGTTTTGCGTGCGGACTCCGGCACCGTGCACCGTTTTGCGTGCGGACTCCGTTTTGCGTGCAGATCCTGGCATCGCGCACCGTTTTGCGTGCGGACTCCGTTTTGCGTGCGGATCCTGGCACCGCGCACCGTTTTGCGTGCGGACTCCGGCACCGTGCACCGTTTTGCGTGCGGACTCCGTTTTGCGTGCGGATCCTGGCACCGTGCATTGTTTTGCGTGCGGACTCCGGCACCGTGCACCATTTTGCGTGCGGACTCCGTTTTGCGTGCGAATCCTGGCACCGTGCACCGTTTTGCGTGCGGACTCCGTTTTGCGTGCGGATTCCGGCACCGTGCTCCGTTTTGCGTGCGGACTCCGGCAACGGACATCGTTTTGCGTGCGGATCGCGTGGAGGCCAATTGCAAGTGTCTACGAGCAATTGGTGGCAAATCGAGGTGGGTGGCCTTATCTCCAAGTTTTATGGAATGTACATTAATTCTATTAATGTAGGACTATGCATGATAGTTTATTTCCTTGTGTAGCATGCTAGATTGTTGGAATGGCTATCCCTTTATTATCGGTTAATGTGGTTATCTTGGAACTTGACCTAGCACCCCCGTCATATGTTGTATGTGTAACCAGACTAGTAGAAAACCCTCACTTGGGCTAGGGTTATTTATGCTTAGACATCCACACTGTTCCTTCATCCCTGGACATAGTGTTTTCTCGCCCGGGTAGTGGGCCGAGAGGTCGGGACTTGCTTTTAGTGTGGGATGCTTTTGCACTCTTGCTTGGGAGCAGAGTGGAGTCTGGTAGTTGTAGCTGGGTTGCTTATCTGTGCCGGGAGCCGTTTGGGTAAACGGTAGTCCCGGGAGGTCTTGTTTCCCTGTTGTGCCGTCGTAGAGGGAGCCGTTGCGCAGACGGCAGTCCCGGGCCGTCGAGTATCTTCCGGTCCGCCTTGTTGGGAACCGTTGGGGTTGACGATGGTCCCAGGTCGTTGAGTTTTGTCCGACCTGTTTTGTTACCCTGAGTTGTGGGTCGTTCCTGGCTGTGGAGTATCTCCAGCCAGTGAGCCTTGTGCTGCGAGCCGTTGGCGAGGCTAGTGTCTCGTGTTTCGAGTTAGCCGAGCAGCTGAGTCGTCGAGAGTTCTCCGACTGTTGTGCGAGGTATTTGGGGATCCTGAGTCCTACCGTTCTGAGAGTGAGCGTGGATTTTGAATAGCCTGCTTATGCCAATTTGTGATACTCTATGCCGCGCCGTTTTCCTCAGTTGGAGTCGCGTCCCTGAGATGCCGCTGTGGATACGATGGGCCTGTTGAGGCAGTTTTGCGCGAGGGGTGACTTAGTCGGGCAGGACGCCCCACGTAAATCCCGTCCTCATGGGGATGCGTGGTAGTGGGCAGGCGCGTTCCTAGTCGACAGGCGCAGGCTTGACTGGTCCCTATGAGGCAGTCAGTTCGATTGGGTCTTTTGAGCACCTTGGGTGCGAGTGGTCTCTTTTACTTTCATCTGTTCCACTTTTTAAGTATCTAGATAGAGGTATGGCAGCTGTAGAGTAGCTCCAGCTTTTCTTGTTCAGATTTCATTGTTCTGTTATCTTTTACCTCTAGTAGACTTGGTGGGCAGACCGTTGGGCTTGTTGACGGCACCCACTGAGAACTACTGTGGGAAGTAGTTCTCACACCCGTCGTGGTGTCTTTTTTTTTCCCAGGAACTTCTTCTCCTGTTCCTGTTGCTCCAGTTGCTGATCCTTCTGACCGAGGCGAGGGAGTCGCGAGCTAGTTCCCTACCCGTCGTTGGAGTGTAGCGGTACCCCTTCAGAGGAGAGCTTCAGTAGATTAGTTACTTCTTTTCCTCTGTTGAGAGACCTTTGTTGTGAGGTATAGAGTTGTACTTTATTTTACAGTTTGAGAGACTGATGTAGTGAGGATATTTTGTAGTGAGAGCCTGTACACTGATGTACTTTATTGGAGATATCTCCCTTTTGAGTTTTGTATCAGAGGACTTGGTATACGATCGTATTTGGGAGATGGATATTGTATTATCTTCAGTTGTACAGTGTTTGGTTTCCAGTTCTTACTAGTTTACTTTCAGCTTTGATATCTGTATCTCTGTAGTTGATTCTTTCTGCAGGTTAGACGCTTCGTCTGTACGGCAGTTTCCGTACAGATGGCGGATCTGTTAGTGAGCCCGGGTCGCAGTTTCGACCCCGGGGCGTGACAGATTAGAGTGGTATCAGAGCCTAGGTTGTAGGTCGTGATGGACTTAGAAACCCTAGGCTTGCGGTTGGACATTAGGATGACTACGTGATAGTCGTGACTTTTAGCGAGAGTCTTGATTGAGTTTTTACCTCTCCCAAGAGATGGGATGAGTGTTTGCCATGTTTACTTTCCTAAGCGATTATGTTGGCTGCGACAACATAATGCTATGGAATGGATGACATGTCTTAGACTTTCGCTGGATTGGGTCGTATGGTTGTTGTGTCCTGACATTTGTTGTTTTGCAGTGGGTTGCGATACCCCTGCGACATCGTGTTGTGAAAAGGAGGGCATTTTCCCTGGCTGAGTCACCAGGAGGGCATTTTCCCTGGCTGAGTTACCAGGAGGGCATTTTCCCTGGCTGAGTCACCAGGAGGGTGTTTTCCCTGGCTGAGTTACCAGGAGAGCGTTTTCCCTGGCTGAGTTACCAGGAGAGCGTTTTCCCTGGCTGAGTTACCAGGAGGGCATTTTCCCGGGCTGAGTCACCAGGAGGGCATTTTCCCTGGCTGAGTCACCAGGAGGGCGTTTTCCCTGGCTGAGTTACCAGGAGAGCGTTTTCCCTGGCTGAGTTACCAGGAGGGCATTTTCCCTGGCTGAGTCACCAGGAGGGCATTTTCCCTGGCTGAGTCACCAGGAGGGCGTTTTCCCTGGCTGAGTTACCAGGAGAGCGTTTTCCCTGGCTGAGTTACCAGGAGAGAGTTTTCCCTGGCTGAGTTACCAGGAGGGCATTTTCCCTGGCTGAGTCACCAGGAGGGCATTTTTCCTGGCTGAGTTACCAGGAGGGCATTTGTAGTGGCCCTGGTTTTCGTTCTGTTTTCCCGTGAATCCCGGGTGTGAAACACCTATTATTGGTGTATTAGGTCCACAGTGCATCAAAGGGATGCTACGGATGGACACTGTGTGGTATTTACTGTTGGTTTGACCTTCGAAGGTAATTGCCGAATTTTATAGAAAGATTTGGGCCAAGCGGAGGCCGTATTTGGATTCAGCGCGGAAAAACGCTTGAAAACGGCTTTTTATTTGTTGAAAACGGAGTCCGGATGCCCAAAAACGGACCCCCGGAAGTTTTCTGTGAAAAATGGTGCATGGGGGGACCTGTGGACCGGCCAGGGACACGTGGCGGCTTCTCATTGGGCCGGCGGACGCCCCCCGGTCCACGGAAAGGGCGGCCGGTGCATGGTGGACCGGCGGGCCACGTGGCGGCACGCAGTTGGGCCGGTGCAAGGCGCGCGGCGCACGGGAGGGTGCGCGGGCAGCGCGGGCAGGCCGGGCAGGCGCGGAGGGGGCGCGGTGCACGGTGGACCGGGGCGCGCCACGTGGCGGCCCCGGGTTGGCTGGTCCATGTGCGCGTGGCGCACGCGGCGCCACGCGGCGGCGGCCGTACGCGCACATGGGCGCACGTGGGCGCACGTGGGCGCACGTGGCGGCGGCGCCCGCCGGCAGCCGTGTCGGGCGGGGCCACGTGTCGCCACGCCGTTGGCTGGCGCGCCCACCCTGCCGCCAATCACGGGGGACACGTGGCGCTTCCCCGTTGGGCCCGCACGGCTGCCGCCTGTTTGGCGGACACGTGGCGGGCCGTGGGCCGGGTCGGACGGCCGGTTGGACGGGAAGGGATCCCGTGCGCGGGCGGGCTGGGCCGGGCCGCACAGTGCGCGCCCGGAAACCCCTGGGCCGGGCCGCACTGTAGCCGCCCGAATCGCGGGCCGGGCTACACTGTTCACGCCCGAAAGTGGGCCTGGGCACTGTAGCCGCCCGAAAGTGGGGACACAGTGGTCTTTTTCCCAAAAGATTTTTGGGCCTATAAATAGCCCTTCCCCTCCCTTCTTTTTCTCTGTTTTTTTGAGAGAAAGAGAGAGAATCAGAGAGTGGTCATTGAAGAGAAGTTTTTCATCTTCTTATTTTCTACCTCGTGGTGCGTTCCCAGAATTTTTGGAAGTTCGACAGCGGCGATCCGGATTTTACAGTGTGCCTCGTTTTTCCCCAATCTTGGCCCGTTATTGTCGCATTTCAGTCCGAGGAGTCCCCTGCGCAGTACAGGAGTCCTTTTTCGACGATTTCTTCGCCGGTGTGTTCCTAAGAGGTAGGGCTTCGTTTTCCGTGTTGGTGGTTTCTCTGGATTCCGATTTCTTGGCACGATTCCCGAGGTGTTTTGACCCCCTCTTTTGCTGTTTGGGTTTTTGGACAGCAGCGACTTCGACGAATTATTTCTCAGCGTAGGAATATAAGATCGAGGCGATTCAAGAGTCGATTTTGGGCTACTTTTCGCGAGGAACTTGAGACAGAGGTGAAATTCCTCGTTTTGCGTGCTGATTGCAAAAACAGCAATTATGTGTTTGGAACTTGTAGTTTTTACACCGTGTACACTTGTGTGATGTTGTAGGATACTGTTTCAACTGACGGTGTGCTTAGAGGATAGCGGGTATTTTCTGGGTGTGTTGTGCACGCTTTTCGAGGTGGGTGGTTGCGTTTCCCTCTTTGTTGACTTGCTCACTAGGAATAGTAGAGTTTCCCAATTATAAAGGTGACAGTTAACTCGTGGTATATGAACCTATTGCATTGGCCCCCTAAATTAATTGATAGCTGCTATGTGATCAATCTGGGACAATGAAGTTGGACAATTGCTATATCTTAAACTGCATGCAAATAAATAATATTATAAAATGATTCTTTACAAGAAACCTTAGTCACTTTTCTAATACTTTTTAAAGGAATAATTGTATGTTTAATTGGACATCTAGTTAGGCCACTATTTTATTGCAGCACTGTATTATGGGATTTGACTTAGGAGAAAACATGTTTTACTGATATTCTTCTCTATCGATGCATGACGATCGAGTCAGACCGGGATCTTGAGATAGTGTAGTTGGATCTTGAGTCTGGGACAGTTTAGACTCTTCTTGGGGATTGGGGGATATAATGGCAACCGCGAATTTTGGGCGGTTGACCGGATGTTATTATCACATCAGATTGGGGATCAGGGTTGCATTAGTGGATGGAGTATTCCCACTTTGATCATGGTCATGATCTAGTCCTGCTATTGTGAGACATCGGTTACAGAGATGATTGATACAGAGACACTTTACTCGTGTGGGTCGCTCCCCTCGATTGCCACTCCGGAGTAGGCTTTTTGACCGTGATGGGTGCCGGTCAGTTGGTGAGTTGTGAGTGATGACAGAGCAGGCAGTGCCAGTATTTCCTGGCCCTCTGATTGGGTTTCTTTGGGCAGTCAGCTTTATAGTTGCATATATACAGTTATCTTTTGGCACTGCATTTAGAGGCATAGTAGTGGTAGTTCCTTTTTCAGCAGTCTTTATTGCATACCACTGTTCCTTCCTTTTTGCCTCTTATAGTCCTAGTGGGTGTGTCAGCATTTGAGGTTTTACCCACTAGGGGAGGCTACTGGTTTATCTAGTAGTTCTCACCCCCATTGTTGTTTTCTGTCTTCTTCCCTTTGTTTTGCAGAGTCATCTGCGTGAGCTGCTGGGCCATCAGCGGCTGATCGAGGTAAGAGGATTGCGGACTAGCTAGATCATCTACCCCGACTGTGTGAGTAGCTGGACTGTTATTGCACCCCTTTTGTATCTCAGATTACAGTAGTTTACTTTTGGGACTAGTTTAGCCAGCTGTTTGTATTTTGGTTAGTGAGCTGGGAGTTTATTGTACTTTATTTCAGCTTGTATCTTATTTCCAGTCTGAGATTACTTATAGTTCTTTTAGTTCAGCTCTGTTTATGCTCTTCTATTGTATATCTTATATCTGAGCAGGTTACCAGCGCTTCGTGTACATGGAAAATTCTTAGTGCACGGCGGATCTGTTGGCAAGCCTGGGTTCTGGTTTACACTCGGGGCGTGACAGATTAAGTTGGTATCAGAGCTTAGGGATAGGTCAGTTGGGACTTAGGAAACCCTAGGCTTTTGGCAGACCCTAGGATGATAGGGCGCGAGAGGCATGACACTTCGCGAAAGTCGTTGATTTATTTATTGGACTCTTCCAGTGAGTGAAGAGGGATCGACATACCCGATTTCTGGTGGACCGTTATGTTGGCTGCAGACAACATAAAGTCGCAGAAATTGGGGGATGTCTTTGACTTTCGCTAGATTGGGTCGTGTGGGGTTATGTTACTTATTCGTGATTTCTTGTGGCAGGATGCCTCCCCGACGTCGGATCCCTACTCGGGGTGTCCCGTTACCCCCTGATGAGCCAGGGCAGCCTACACCCCCCGAGCTTACTGAGTTGAGGGCCTTGGTGGCCCAATTGGCGGAGGGTCAGCGCCGCCAGGAGCAGAGGTTTGAGCAGCTCCTTGCCCAGAGAGAGGCACCATCCCCAGCTATTCCTGAGGCCCTTGTGCCTCCTGTTGCACCTTTTGTGCCGTCAGCGCCATCTTCGAGTAGCGGGGCTCCTGGAGCTATTCAGCCTTTTGACTGCGGAGGAGGAGCAGGATATCGCTAACAAACTCTCCAAGTTTGTTCAGCGGGGACCCCCTAGATTCTCAGGGCGGGATGCGCAGCCCTGGGCTGTTGGGAGATGGCTTTCTGCGATGGAGAAGCTTTTTCGGGACTTCTTCATCGACCCGAGGTATCGAGTGCACATGGCGGTGCACTGTTTGGACGGTGATGCTGATTTTTGGTGGCAGCGGGTAGAGCCCCTGGAGTTCCGGATTACTCGGCAGCTGCCTTGGGAGGAGTTCCGACGGATGGTGCTGGACACCTATTTTTCGACCAGTGTGAAGAAGAAGATGGAGGACGACTTGAAGAACCTGCAGCAGGGCAATCGATCGGCTCATGCCTATTTCCAGGAGTTCACGGAGTTGCTGAACTGTGTGCCCTTCGTCGCTCGTGACGGTCCACACCAGGTTGAGTTGTTCGAGGAAGGCCTCCGTCCAGAGATTTACACACTGGTGCATGCTCAGAGGTTTCAGACTCTGGAGGCAGCCGCAGAGCATGCACAGTGGGTGGAGAGAGGTGATCTGGTGGTGGCCAGACAGAGGGCCGCGGTCGCTCAGAGCTCCGACAGAAAGCGACCAGCCCAGGACGAGGGGGGACAGGCCAGTACTTGGAGGCCGCCTCGGCTGCCACCGCCTCAGTTCCCAGGCCGTGGGCGTTCGGAGCGGCGAGGGCCTAGTGGGTCCCAGAGGCCCCAGCAGCAGCAGCAGCAGCAGCAGCAGAGATCTCATTCGTCGCAGCGCGGGTCTCAGCGGCAGCCACAACGACAGCGACAGTCTCAGCAGCAGCAGTCCCGACAGTCACGGGCTCCCAGCAGTTGTATCTTCTATGGAGGTCCGCACTTCCCCGGCACTTGCGACCAGCGGTGGGGTCGCTGCTACGGATGTGGACAGCCAGGGCACATTCGAGCTGCGTGCCCCTTTTCGACCTCAGCCGCTCCTTCTTCAGCATCTGCCCCAGCATCATCGCAGCAGCGGTCGACGGCCCAGCGGCCTTATGCTCTAGCGAGCAAGCCATCTTCTTCCCATCCCACCGATTATCGCCCTCCAGCTCAGAGTGGGCGAGTGTATGCTACACAGGTAGAGGATTCTTCAGCAGCGGACCAGGTGGTGGCAGGTATCACCTTACTCTCTGGCATTAGGACTCGTACCTTATTTGATACTGGAGCATCGCATTCTTTCATTAGTAGATCTTTTGCATTATTGAATGGGTTAGAGGTAGGATTTTTGCCTTATGCACGAGAGGTTCGGATTCCCGATCACACTTTGCACGTGGAGGAGTGTTGTTGGTCCTGCCCGATGCAGATCGAGTCCTGGATTATGCCAGCTGACCTGTTGGTCTTGAGACAGCTTGTCACGCCCCGGGGGCGAAACTGCGACCCGGGCCCGCTAACAGATCCGCCATCTGTACGGAAACTGCCGTACAGACGCAGCGTCTAGCCTGCAAAAGACAAAACTACAGCTACACAGATATCAGAGCGGATAAAAAGCTGTACTATAAAATTTTTCTCAACTACAAGCTGCTACAACACATAGCCTATCTCCCAAAATCAGATGATACAAATAGAAGTCCACCTATACAACATCTACGAATCCAAATGGGAGATAGCTAACAAGAAACATAACCCACTCCCACAATCCGGGATGGTACATCTACCTCTCTCTAAAGTAATAATGCTGGTAGGGAACTATCACGCGACTCCCTGTCCTCGGTCCGTCCAATCAAGCTCAGCAGGAACGGAAGAAAGCCTCAGCAACCTGTCACCGACATAGGGTGTGAGAACTACATCCTACAGTAGTTCTCAGTGGGTACCGTCTCCAAGAACCACGGTCTGCCCACTAAGTCTACCAGAGGCATAAGATAGAGAAAAGACTGATGATAAATATAATAAGCTGGAAAAGAATCTACAGCTTGTTACGGAATTTGAGTTGGCGTAGTTTCGTGAAAGTTTCAAGTCCTGAAGATTGAAGGTGAAGAAAGTTGGATCATTTAACTCAATCTCAAGAAAGAAGAATTCAAAAGGATCAGGTATGTTTAACTAAAGAATTTGTGTGATCCGAATACTTCTTGTAGTGTAGAAACACTTGGAAGAATCTTTCATTGCATAAAAATCAAAAACTGGACTTGGGACATGTTCAGGATCCGGATCAGGCTGTTCGATCCGGATCCCGAAGGTGGTTCGTTCATACATCGTCGCAATCCGGATCGTAGTCTCTTGATCCGGATCCCGAACGTTGAGTTTACCATCTACCTTGAACGATCCGGATCTTGCTTCGCAATCCGGATCCCGAACGTTGATGTTTGGTGAACTGTATGAACGATCCGGATCGTAGTCACATGATCCGGATCCCGAACCTTCGTTTTTCTAGAATTGGCTGTTTCGTTATGACGATCCGGATCTCAGTTATCACGATCCGGATCGCCGTCCGTAAAATTCCAGAAATGGCAGGTTTTTGATTCTTATCTCCTTCCTAGGGTTTCTAACCTATAAATAGACCCTATGTCTTTCTTTCTAGGGTCAATCCACATAGCCGTCATTTTCATATATCATCTTATACGGCTATAGATCCACATATAGAGAAGAAAGGAAATCATTAGAGAATACTCTATGTTTCTTCATCTATATTGATTAGTTTGATTCTAGGTTTTCATACTCACATCTTGAGTTGAATCAAACTAATGAATACTTAGATGGTATTTCCGATCTATCTTTGATCTAAGTATTCGGCGGATCATCACCACCCAAAAAACAACGATTACCCCAAAATCGGCGCGTGGATTCGCGTGTCCTTGTGGATTCAAGGTTCATTCGCTCTCGTGGATTCGGAGCGAGGCACGTTCGTGGATTCGAAGGGTGCTATTGGGTGAAGACCGTGGATTCGGTCGGACGTCGTGGATTCGACGTTGGACGCCGTGGATTCGGCGTTGGGCGCAGATCGTGGATTCGAGAAGCGTCTGGAGCGAGCGGAGAAGATCCTCTAGGAGCGTATGGAAAAGGTTGAGTCGTAAGTGTGTACGGTAAATCACCTTGTACGTGTTTTAATTCTAGTGGATTTCTGCCGTGTTATCGGTCCCGTGGTTTTTTACTCCGGTGATGGAGTTTTCCACGTAAAAATCTTGCGAGTTATTTTCATTTCCGCATTGGGTTTTTTATCGCAACGATTTTTGAGTGTTTATACGTTTACACCTATTCACCCCCCTCTAGGTGTTTCTTCCCCTATTTAGATCCGTATTATATACGACCCAACAAGTGGTATCAGAGCGGGAATAGGGTTGTGAACAATGGTTGAAGGTGGAAACATCAATCGACCCCCTTTCTTTGATGGAACAAATTATGCGTACTGGAAAGTACGGATGAAAGCCTTTTTATCTTCCATCGACGAAAGGGTGTGGCATTACATTGAATCAGGATGGACTAATCCAACTGAACTTATCTCTGATGTTCACACCTTAAAACCTAGGTCGAAATGGACCAAGGAAGAGTTTGAGTTATCTTCTTACAATGGCAAGGGAATTAATGCTATTTTTAATGCCTTATCTCAAACTGAATTCTCTCGCGTCTCGGCATGTGAGACTGCGAAAGAAATCTGGGATGTTCTCCAGGTTACACATGAGGGAACTAACCTCGTGAAGATTCAGAAACTGCAGATGCTTACGAGCAAGTTTGACTCTATTTTGATGGCAGAAAATGAATCTTTCACGGACTACTATACACGATTGCAAGACATCGTAAACTCATGTGCTAATCTGGGAGAGAAGATTCCAGAATTTAAGATTGTAAGAAAAATCTTAAGAACTCTTCCTGAACGATTTCGCCCAAAGGTTACTGCCATTGAAACTATTAAACACCCGGACGAAATACGTGTAGAAGAATTAGTTGGTTCATTACAAACTTATGAAATGACTTTTAATACTAACAATTCTTCTGGAAAAGCATCCACTTCTAAGTCTTCAGGTTATGCGTTGAAAACAACTAAGGAAGAAGACGCGGATACATCCTCCTCGGACGATGACGAGAACCTTTCTATGGAGGAATTTGAGAAGCAGCTCGCTCTCTTGACAAGGAATTTTCGCCGCAACTTTCGAAGGGGTAATTCAAGAAAATCTCCATCCTTCGAAAAGTGGAACAAAGGCAAGGGTACTCCAAGTCACAAGTCAAGAAAGCAGGAGAACTTCTCAAAGGATAAGAAAAGTTCAGAAGGACAACTGCAATGCTTCAAATGTCGAGGCTACGGCCACATTGCAACGGAGTGTCCTAACAAGTATCCGGCAAAGAAGAAGGCGATGCAAGTCGTCACTTGGGATGACAACTCAACGTCAAATGAGTCGTCTTCAAGTGATGAAGAAAAGAGCTCCACGGCATTCCACGCGTCCACATCTTCACCATTCATGTGCTTTATGGCAAGTACATCTGAGTCGTTGTCCAACTCCACTGTTGAAAAGAACGCAACGGACAACGAATCGGATGATTCGGAAGGTGAAGATTTTGCTCTAGCCTACCACAGACTTTTGAGGGACTCAAAGAAACCGGCTAAGCAAAACAAGGGGTTGAGAGGGAGATTGCAGGATCTCGAAGAAGAAGTAAAAAGGGTAACTTCTCTCTCGACCGATCTTGAAGTGGAAAGGGATAGTTTGATAAAAGCAAATGTTTCCCTTCAAGAGTCCAATGAGCAGCTCGAGAAGAACTATATAGATATGGTGAACAAAGCAAACTACTTCTTGAAGCTCTATGGCGAGGGCCGACAGGAAAGACGGGAAATGACAGAGACCATTCTCTAACTCAAGGATGACTTACAGCAATTCTCTTTAGGAAGGAGTAAGTTGGATAAACTCCTTGGTCTTGGTCAAACAAATCGGTTCGGCCTCGGGTACACTCAAACTGGAAACAGTCCAAGTTCGAGTGGGACAGTCTTTGTGCCTCAGTCGGTATCTCCTCCTCCGACATCGGAATTCAAGACAAACAACGACAACAAACCTACCTCATCCTCTTCGGAATCGTCAAGCTCAAAGGTATGTTTTCGTTGTAATTTTGCAGGGCACATCGAAAGAAATTGCGAGATTGGAGCTCAAAGAACAAATCAACCACATCTTGCAATTGCTACCAATAAGCTCACTTCCCGGAATTCAAGGAAGGATTTTTCAAAAGGAAAGAACATTGGTAGCACCTCAAACAAGACGATGACAAAAGAAAAAGATCAATCATACAAGACGTCGTCTTCAAGGAGAATCTCTCAACCTTTACCAACATACTCCAAAACTCAAAAGGTTTGGGTATGCAAAGGTGAAACCCCTCCTTATCCTTAATCGTTCTACGATTAAATCTTGTATAGTTTGTGTAGACTATTTTCTTTTCTTCTTTTCTTTTGGCCAACTCGTCAACCATCCTTGCAAGGTAAATTGTATATTTTTTTTTTTTCTTATTGGTTGATGTTTTCTCTCGGTTTTCTTGGGTAGCATTTCTGAGAGAGAAAGCTGATACGTTTGACTCTTTTCATGAGATTTGCCATCGTATTATGATTGAAAAGAATGAAAAGATCATTCGTGTTAGAAGTGATAGGGGTGGAGAATTCATAAATTCAAAATTCATTGACTTTTGTACTTCAAATGGCATTAAACATGAATTCTCGGCACCCTATACACCTCAGCAGAATGGTGTTGTTGAGCGCAAAAACAGGGTTGTTCAAGAGATGGCGCGTGTGATGCTTCATAGCCGGAAATTACCGCTACATTTTTGGGCTGAAGCTGTGAACACCGCTGTCTATGTCATTAACAGAGTGTATTTGCGCCCAGGAACCTTGAATACACCATATGAGCTGTGGTTTAGTAGAAAACCGGATATCAAGTACTTTCGTATCTTCGGGAGTCGATGTTACATCTTACGTGACCGTGAAAATCTTGGAAAGTTCGACTCTCGAAGTGATGAAGGGATCTTTTTGGGTTATTCTACGAATAGCAGAGCATATCGAGTATTTAACATTGAATCTAAGACGATCGTAGAATCTATAAATGTTAAAGTAGATGAAGCTTCTCATTTTGAATCTGAAAAATCTACCCTCGATATCTCTCTAGATGATGATTCTCCTGCTAGTGCATCTTCTCATAATAATACTTCCAATATTAATGATGCATCTAATGGTTCTTCTAGTTTATCTGATGTGCAGGAATCATCTCGTGTACCTCCGAGTACTCCGTTTCAACAAACGCTACGAATCTCCAAGGATCATCCGGAATCGAACATCATTGGAGATCCACAAGAAGGAGTTAGAACTCGAAGGCAGTTGGTTTGCGGATTTGCTTGCTACGTATCTTTAATCGAACCAAAGACAATAGATGAAGCTCTTCAGGATGACTACTGGATTAAAGCAATGCAGGAAGAGCTCCATCAATTTGAGCGAAACAAAGTCTGGGAATTAACGAAGCCTCCAAAGCAACATAATGTGATAGGTACCAAATGGATCTTCAAGAACAAGAAAGATGAAGATGGTACTATCATCAGGAACAAGGCACGACTAGTTGCTCAAGGCTACTCTCAAGTAGAAGGTATAGACTTTGACGAAACTTTCGCCCCTGTAGCTAGACTCGAGTCCATTCGTATATTGTTTGCTATTGCTTGTCATTTTAAAATCAAATTATTTCAAATGGACGTCAAGAGCGCATTTCTAAATGGGTTTTTAAATGAGGAAGTTTATGTAGCTCAACCGAAAGGTTTTGTAGATCATAAACAACCTAACCATGTTTTTCATTTGAAAAAGGCTCTTTACGGTCTGAAACAAGCACCGCGAGCATGGTACGAAAGGTTAACAAAGCACCTTTTGGAGAAGGGCTATACTCGAGGGGGAGCTGACAGGACTCTCTTTGTGAAGCATTATCAAAATAATTTCATTGTAGCACAAATCTATGTCGATGACATTGTATTTGGTGCAACAAAAGATAATGATGCTTCTAAATTCGCGGAGACCATGGAAAGCGAATTTGAGATGTCCATGATGGGCGAACTGTCTTATTTTCTTGGATTGCAAATTAAACAAAATGATGAAGGTATTCACTTGAGTCAATCCAAGTATGCACTGGAGTTGGTCAAAAAGTTTGATCTAGAAAATTGTAAAGATTTTCCAACTCCAATGGGAACTAGCCACAAGGGACTTGGAAGTGAATCACATAGTGAGAATGTAGACGAGAAACTGTATAGAAGTATGATTGGAAGTCTACTTTACCTCACGGCTAGTCGCCCGGATATATCCTTTAGTGTTGGGATTTGCGCGAGATATCAATCAGCACCAAAGGAAGTTCACCTGAAAGCGGTGAAACGGATCATCCGGTACATCAAAGGATCAATTAATTTCGGAATTTGGTATCCTATGGGAACAAGTCTGGACATTGTTGGATACTCAGATGCCGATTGGGCAGGATCAGTGGATGATCGGAAAAGCACGAGTGGTGCATGCTTCTATCTTGACCATTGCCTTGTTGCATGGCACAGTAAAAAGCAGAATTGCATAGCACTCTCGACTGCCGAAGCAGAATACTTTTCAGCTGGAAGTTGCTCAACTCAACTCATTTGGATGAAAAGCGTATTGAGTGACTTCCGCATTTCAGCATCTTCGGTAACAATTCTTTGTGACAACACAAGTGCAATTAACATTTCTAAAAACCCTGTGTTGCACTCTAGAACAAAACATATTGAACTTAGATATCATTTTCTTAGAGAGCTAGTTGAATCAAATACTCTTCAACTTTCATATGTTTCAACTGAAGATCAATTAGCTGACTTTTTAACAAAACCTTTGGATCAAAAACGTTTTATTCATTTGCGAAAAGCAATTGGTATGCTTTCTTTGAAATAAACTTCTTTTTGAAACCTTTGCTTAAAATAGGTTTTGTATTTGTTTTGTTCTATTCAATATCTATGTTTATACATAGGATAGTAATTGAGCATAGATCTTAATTGACTTTAATTGCATCTGTTCACACATTTAGAAATTTATTATGCTTTTGCCATCCTAATATTTCATTGTTGCAATGATCGTTTATGTTAATTAAATCATCTTCTAAAGTGATCAAAGTCAATTTCTCTCTCAATGATCTCTTGGTATAGTCATTATCTTATTTGACTGTTTAGTCGAGTATGAAATCGAGATCAATTTTTGGTTGAATACTTTATATCTTAAATAATTGATAGCCAATTGAGGGGGAGTCAAAGATAATGTAAAATGCTCAAAAGATGTGGAAAGAGTTACATCCCAATGAGGAGTGTGAAAACTACCACCACATGGAGGAAAGAGCTACCACCTCGGTCGTCCGAGTATTGTGTGCAGCTACCACATGTATACCAAGCATGGTTGTTCAAATTTTTGATTAAGTAAAATGCATGTTGAAATACTTGACTCTGTCAAATTTCAAGGTTGGTGTAAGGTGGGATTTTAAAGAAAGATGCTCAAAGAGCCACTCTCTTCAACAGATTGTCTAGAAATATTATCTACCATATTTGGGATTTCAAACATCTATTGATCTTTGTATTTCATTTTCTTTACCGAATTGATTATTTGATAAAGGCATTACTCATAAGATCAAGTTAGATGTAATTGAAGGTGTTCAACTTTAAGGGATTTAATTCTTGTAAATTTTCGTTTCATTTTGGATATTACTGATAGATTTGGCATAATCTAATTCTTGTTGTGTGAAACGATGCTTTTTGTTTAAAGTTGATACACCTTTTGTGCTTACAATCTTTTTCTGGTTTTTCTTGAATTTTTCTGAAATTTTTCTAAAGAAAAAGTTGGGGCCGATCCGGATCGGGCAAGGTGATCCGGATCCCGAACGCAGGTTTTCTCCTGCGGGCTGACGATCCGGATTGGACCTGCCGATCCGGATCCCGAACGCAGTTTTTTCACTGCGGGTAGCCGATCCGGATCGCAAGCTCGGGAGGATCCGGATCGCGGCTAGGTTTTTATAAAGAACAAAAGGGTTTTGATTTCTTTTACTCCAATCTTTTGTTCAAAAGTTTCCAGAGCGCTTCTCTCTAGATTTCATCCTCCTTGGAAGCTTTCTAACTCAAGTTCTTCAGTTCCAAGTAAGTTTTATTGATCAAAATCTCGGTTTTTCACCGTTTTTTCTCTTTTCCTCCTCAAACGTACGAAATTCTTGGATCGATTTTGTTTGTGGATGGTTTTTGATCAAATTTCTTTTGAAATAAGAACTCTGGGTTGTTTAGTTTTGATTATATGCTAGGTTTTCTCCTGATTAACGGATTTTTAGGCTTCGATTTCTAAAATTTCGGTTTTAGGGCATATAATAAGGATTTTCGAAATTCATGCGATTGATCTATTTTTAGAAGTCCTTTTGCAAAACTAATTTGATTCTTAGTCTCTCTACATGATTATGATTGTTTGGGTACAATTTTTCCAATTTTTGAAAACTAAGAATTTTTGTGTTCTTGAGTTGGTTTTCACAGGACACCTTCTTTACTCAAGCATTTTGTTCAATGGCACTTAATTCAATGTGTTTCTCTTGGTTAATCCTTCTCCTGGTCTCAATGGTACACACTCGCCCTACAAATAAACTAAAGAGAGCCAAGAACCTCAAACAAAAAGGTGATTTTGTCGAGGTCAGTGACACAGAGGTAGATTGTCATGAGGTTGACTGGGCAGCATTGACGGATGATGATGACTCAATGTATGAACAAGAACCGTCTGATGATTCAAGGAGAAAGGCGTCTGTTAAATCAAAGAAAAGGCAAATAAAGGACCAGGAAAAGCATCAAAGGCAGCACCAATCATCTCCATGAAAAGAAAGAGAATAACTAGACGCTGTGGGCTACGACAGGACATTAATGTTGACACGCCGATAGCTCCTGACTCCCCACATCGCTTGGAAGAAGTATTCGTTAACACTGATCGTCTTCGAGCCTTTGCACATCGCGAATGCATTGGTGAAAGGCATGTTAACATTGAGGCTCTGCAAGGTCACTCCCCTGCCTTTGGCCTTCTGATTGAACAAGCAAACCTTATTCAAGTATGTCGTTTCCCAGAAACTCTTGGCTACTGTTTGCATCATGTGAGGACCTTCTACACTAATGCACGACATCTTCGAGAGGTTGAGAACGGTCCTATGGAGTTCTACACGAACATCCAAGGCACAAGGTTTAAGATTACTCCACAATTGATTGGCGAGGTTTTGGGAATGGAAGCCAGCAAGAAAGGAGTTCACTTCTTGAAGGGGGTAAATTTGACAAACACATTATGGCAAAAGTTATAGAGGGAATTTGTCTCGAGGGAACACAATCAACCGAAAAATCTGTTCGATCTAAAGAACTTCGTCTTGAATATCGCTTCTTAAACTTCATCACATGCTACAATATACTTCCAAATATGCAGACAAAGGTTGTGAGATGGGACCGGTTGCTGTTTTTGTATCTCATAGGACATCGATCAGAGGCAACGGCATTGAATATCAACATTCCATACATTATCTGGAATAGAATGGCGCGATATGTTGAGCATCCTCACCCCACTGAGAGAATTCCATTTCCCTTGATTATAATGAGGATTTTACAGAAATTTCAGGTTGACATTACTTCAACAACTTATCATCAATGTCTGAGCATGATAAATGAGTCTACTATTGTCAAATCCCTCCATAAGTTGCCGCATGTCACTCCAGTTCCTGCATCTGGAACAAAGCACAGTACAAGCACTGCCGCATCACCATCTCGACAAGCAACTGGCACAGATGATGAAGCATCAATAACATCGATTATCAAGGAACAACAGCGACTATCTGTTAAGCAAGAACAAATTTTGACGGAGCAACAACGAATTACCAAAGAGCTTGAAATTACAACGGCAGCTCACATTACCATAACGAAGAAGATCAATTCAATGGACAAGCGGATGCGAAAGATACTCTCTAAGATGGGTTGCACAAGCTCTGAAGACTCAGATTCTGACAACTGATTACTTTTGACTCATTTTCTTTTCCTTTCCTTTTGTGCAGGATTACGATTTTAGGATTTAGTTTTATACTTACGTTAGCTTAGTTCTCAGGTTTTACATTTTATTGGAACTTTTTACTCTCCTCACATTTCGTAGTCTTAACTACATTTTGGCTTTGTTTTGTGACAAAAAGGGGGAGAGAGTTAGAGAGAACTTTGAACAATGTTGACTGCATGAAACATCAAGGTAAGTGAACAATGTTTGATATGAAAACTGGATGTATCAAGGTAAGTATTACTCCAACTTCCATTCTCAACTTGAGGTTTTTCAGCTGTATGAATGCATGCCTCGACTAACTATTTGCTAACTATTTGGGCATGTAATATAACTAACAAGTTGATGTTCACTAACAAGTTTGTGACACTTGGTTTTTGATTGCATAGAAGATATGTTGGTTCTTAACTCTGATCAATTACATATCTATATATATATAAGTTTGTCACAAACATGTTCATGACATTGGTTTTTACGTGCAAAGAAGATATGTTGGTGTTTTTTTAACTATGATCAGTTTACATATCTGAATATAAATGTCATGGTAAGTATAAATGAGTTTAAACTTCATCTCTGTTTGTGGTTTTTGAATGATACAAAATTCTTGAGGTATCTAACGATTTCTTTTGTCAAGAATGATTTCTTTTTGCAGAGAGTACAGATGTCTAAGTCTAGAGTCTGTTTTAGGAGTTTAACTCAAGTATTGTATTTTGGATCTCCATTGTAAATTTTTGTTGTATGGTGATAGCAACAAAATATCTTTTTGAATTTTCTTTAGTGGATCTGTGTTTTGTCACGAAACCGCCAAAGGGGGAGATTGTTACGGAATTTGAGTTGGCGTAGTTTCGTGAAAGTTTCAAGTCCTGAAGATTGAAGGTGAAGAAAGTTGGATCATTTAACTCAATCTCAAGAAAGAAGAATTCAAAAGGATCAGGTATGTTTAACTAAAGAATTTGTGTGATCCGAATACTTCTTGTAGTGTAGAAACACTTGGAAGAATCTTCATTGCATAAAAATCAAAAACTGGACTTGGGACATGTTCAGGATCCGGATCAGGCTGTTCGATCCGGATCCCGAAGGTGGTTCGTTCATACATCGTCGCAATCCGGATCGTAGTCTCTTGATCCGGATCCCGAACGTTGAGTTTACCATCTACCTTGAACGATCCGGATCTTGCTTCGCAATCCGGATCCCGAACGTGATGTTTGGTGAACTGTATGAACGATCCGGATCGTAGTCACATGATCCGGATCCCGAACCTTCGTTTTTCTGGAATTGGCTGTTTCGTTATGACGATCCGGATCTCAGTTATCACGATCCGGATCGCCGTCCGTAAAATTTCCAGAAATGTTAGGTTTTTGATTCTTATCTCCTTCCTAGGGTTTCTAACCTATAAATAGACCCTATGACTCTTTTTCTAGGGTTAATCCACTGTGAATCGAAATAGCCGTCATTTTCATATATCATCCTTTACGGCTCTAGATCCACATATAGAGAAGAAAGGAATCATTAGAGAATACTCTATGTTTCTTCATCTATATTGATTAGTTTGATTCTAGGTTTTCATACTCACATCTTGAGTTGAATCAAACTAATGAATACTTAGATGGTATTTCCGATCTATCTTTGATCTAAGTATTCGGCGGATCATCACCACCCAAAAAACAACGATTACCCCAAAATCGGCGCGTGGATTCGCGTGTCCTTGTGGATTCAAGGTTCATTCGCTCTCGTGGATTCGGAGCGAGGCACGTTCGTGGATTCGAAGGGTGCTATTGGGTGAAGACCGTGGATTCGGTCGGACGTCGTGGATTCGACGTTGGACGCCGTGGATTCGGCGTTGGGCGCAGATCGTGGATTCGAGAAGCGTCTGCAGCGAGCGGAGAAGATCCTCTAGGAGCGTATGGAAAAGGTTGAGTCGTAAGTGTGTACGGTAAATCACCTTGTACGTGTTTTAATTCTAGTGGATTTCTGCCGTGTTATCGGTCCCGTGGTTTTTTACTCCGGTGATGGAGTTTTCCACGTAAAAATCTTGCGAGTTATTTTCATTTCCGCATTGGGTTTTTTATCGCAACGATTTTTGGAGTGTTTATACGTTTACACCTATTCACCCCCCTCTAGGTGTTTCTTCCCCTATTTAGATCCGTATTATATACGACCCAACACAGCTATCATGCCTCTATCTACTATGCTCAATAAGAAGAGACTATGGATGATGGTATGCAGTCACTCACTGCTGACAATATGTCACAAGTACTAAGCCCAAGACGCTCTACTATGACACATGCTACGCCATCACTCTCTCAGAGTACCTCGAATCTCAGCGACTGCCCACCCGGGTCCAGTCGAGTCAAGCCTACGCCCCCTGGTGTATCAACCAGGGTGTCCAAACGGACAAACTCGATATCTCACACAGTGACCCCATGGTAGCACGGCCAGGGGTATCAAGCGACCTCTAGTATATGAACTAGGCGCATCATCGCAGCCTCGTCAGGCTCGGTATCATCATCGCAGCCTCATCAGGCTCGGAATCATCAACGCACCCGGGGCGTGGTTCGAGGGGTGCGACCCCACCGAACTCAAGTATCTCATCAGTATCACTGTCTCACAAGTGCTCCTGCAGGCTGCGGTCCTCGATCAAACAGATCGGTATCTCGATGCTCAAAGCACAAACTCAGTCGGAGAACCCTCCACGACTCAATCTCACACACAGACCCACTCAACGAAGGTACTACACAGCTGGGACCACCGTCTCTCCCACGGCTCCCACAACACAACTCCACTGAACTCAACACTCAACTCACGGCCGGAGCTACTCCACGGCCAGATCTACGAAGGGTCCGAAACCCAGGGAGACTAACATCTACGTCCCCAAGAGAGAAAGCAGCCCTTAGAACCCAGATCACTCGAATCCACTCGGGTGGATAAGTTTATAAGAAACCATGTCATTTATTTCAGAAAATCATTCGATCTGAGAGAAAGCCATCTTTATAATGATTTTTAGTCTTTTTAGGAAAAACCCTTTGAAATCAAGTTTTATGCCCCAAGCCTTGAAGAACTGATGCCTTCGTCCCAACGGACGAGAACAGACTCAGACAACCTTGCGAGGCTTGGAAGAAACATTGGCTGACTAAAATCATGTATTTATCCAAAAAGGTTCTGGGTTCAAGGTCCTGCTAACACACGTGCACCACGATCCCAACCTGGTGGTGATGAGAAGAACAGTGGAAAGGAAAACCCCCGGGACCACCGTTGTATCTGAAACGGTTCCCCAAAACACTAACACTGGCCTAACCCAGCCACCAGACCCCACTCGGCCCCCCCCGGGCCCGAGTGCAACACCCGTCCCACACACTCTGACCACGCCGCCCACTACCCGGGCGAGGAAACTCTAAGTCCCGAAGGATATGAAAAGTGCGGGATGTCTAAAGCATAAAGGAACCTAGCCCAAATTAAGGTTCACAAATGGTCTGGTCAAACCCATGCACATATGACGGGGGTGCTAGTTAAGTTCCAAGAAAACACTTAAACTAGCATGCAATCCTATCACAATAGAATTAGAAGAAAGTCCGTAGACTTGGAGAGAAAACCAACCCCTCAGAAAGCACCAATTGCTCGTCGACACTTGCAATTGGCACAGCGGGCTTACCTGGCCTCCAAGGGGTCCGCACGCAACACGAAGCCCGATGCCAGAAACCGCACGCAAAACGGAGCACGCGGCGACCAACCACACGACCGCGCGCTCCGCGGAAGCTAAACCGCACCGCAAGCTGTCAGAAGCGAAGAAAATCGCAAAATCAATCCACACAGTCAAAACCGAGCATCCGACGGCGAAAAACAGCCTCCGTCGGCGAAAACAGCCTCCGTCAGCGAAAATCAGCGCCCGACGGCGAAAAACAGCCCGTCGGCGGAAAACCAGCGCCCGACGGCGGAAAACGCTCCGTCGGCGCAAAAACTGCTAAAAAATAGCTTGCGAAAAGCCAGCGAAAACTGCTCAAACCGCTCACGAAATCTGCTCGAAAACGCGCTAAACCGCTCGCAAAACTGTTCGCGAAAACGGCGGAAACCTGCGCGAAACCTGCGCGAAACTGCGCGAAATCTGCGAGCGAAAACAGCGAAACCGCTTACGAAACTGCTCGCAACCTGCTCGCGAAAACGGCGAAAAACTGCGCAAAAACAGCGATGCGAAACAGCGGAACCGCTTGCGAAACTGCTCGCAACCTGCTCGCGAAAAAAACGGCGAAAAACTGCGCAAAAAACAGCGAGCGAAACAGCGGAACCGCTTGCGAAACTGCTCGCAACCTGCTCGCGAAAAACGGCGAAAAACTGCGCAAAAACAGCGAGCGAAACAGCGGAACCGCTTGCGAAACTGCTCGCAACCTGCTGGCGGAAAACGGCGAAAAACTGCGCAAAAACAGCGAGCGAAACAGCGGAACCGCTTGCGAAACTGCTCGCAACCTGCTCGCGAAAAACGGCGAAAAAACTGCGCAAAACAGCGAACGAAAACAGCGGCCGACGGCGGCCCACGGCTCCGACGGCGAAAACACGGCGAAAAACCCGCGAAAGACAGCGGCCGACGGTGGGAAACAACGGTTGACGGCGAAAAACAGTGCCGGCACGCAAACCGAGGGCACCACCGCTGTCCCGGGAGCACGCCGAGCGGCGAAAAATCCAGCCGCGCGACGAGGGAGGCCCGCCGCACGGCGCCCAACCCAGCGGCGCCGCGCCGCGACCTGCTGCGCGTTGCCGGAGCGGCACCGCGCAGCTCCCAGCGGCGCTTGCGCTCGGCGCCCCCGCGGCGCTGCGCGCGGGCCCCGCGCGCAGCCCACTGCTGCCTGCGCGGGCCGCGCGCCTGCGCAGGCCCGCGCGCGGCCCTCGCGGCCCGCGCAGGCCCGCGCGCGGCCCTGCCGCGCGCCCCTGCGCGCGGCCCTGCCGCGCGGCCTGCGCGCGGCCAGAAGGTGCCGCGCGCCCTGCGCGCGGCCCTGCAGCGCGCACGCCGCGCCGCGGCCAGGAGATGCCGCGCGCACGCGCGCGGCCTGCGCGCGCACTCTTGCGCGCGGCCAGAAGGTTCCGCGCGCCCGCGCGGGGCCCGCCGCGCGCACCCGTGCGCGGCCAAGAGATGCCCGCGCGCACGCGCGCGGCCTGCCGCGCGCACGCGCGCGCCTGCCGCGCGCCGCCCCTGCGCGCGGCCCTGCCGCGCGCGCCTGCGCGCGCGGCCCTGCCGCGCGCGCCTGCGCGCGGCCAGGCAGCGCCGCGTGCTGCCCTTTGCTGCACGCGGCGCCGCGCGCCCAGCGGCAAGTCGCGCAGGGGTGCTGCCATAGAAGCACCCTGCGCCGCGCGTGCGCCGTTGCCGTGCGCAGCGCGCGGACGCCGGCCGACGGCAAATCCAAGAAAAAGCCCCCGAAAAATCCGATAAAATCCAAAATCCCAAAAATCCAAGAATCCATTTTTTCAGGATTTTAAACACCAATTAAAATCCTCAAAGCTCCAAAACACCGAAAAAACCCAAAAAACTGAAATTACTTACCTCGTTGTCGCACGTCGCACGCCCACGAGCTTCGCACGCCTCCAACGGCGAGTCCAAAAATCCAAGAAGCTCAATCCCTTTCCTTTCTTTTCTTTTTCCCTTTCCTCTCTTTTTCTTTTCTTTCTTTCTTTTCTTTTTCTTTCTTTCTTCTCTCTGCTGCAGAGGAGGGGTGGAGGCAGCTTTTATAAAGCAAAAAGCTTTATTAATTAAATCCATTAATTAATTAACTCCAAAAACTCCAACTCCAACCACTTTTTGCCTTCGGGCTCTCCGCCGCTGCCCGGGAACTTCCCGAACTCGCTGTAAATCGAAAATACACGCGCTCGCAGCTTTTTTCTCTTCAAAAAGCTCATCCGTTGAGGCGGGGTGCTCAAATCAATTACCGGCTCAAAATTGCCAGTTCCAACTCACTTTTTGCTCCGGGTCCTCCGCGTCAGTCCGGAACCTCCCGAACCTCGCTGTAAATCAAAAGTACACGTGTCCACAGCTTTTTCTCTTCAAAAAGCTCGTCCGTTGAGTCGGGTGCTCAAATCAATTTCCGGCTCCAAAATTGCCAGTTCCGACTCACTTTGCCTCGGGTCCTCCGCGTCAGTCCGGAACCTTCCCGAACTTCGCTGTAAATCAAAAGTACACGTGTCCACAGCTTTTCTCCTCAAAAAGCTTATCCGTTGAGTCGGGGTGCTCAAATCAAATAACTCCAAAACTGCCAGTTCCGACTCACTTTTTGCTCCGGGTCCTCCGCGTCGGTCCGGAAACCTCCCGAACCTTGCTGTAAACTGAAAGTACACCTGTTCATGCGTTCCTGAATTTCCGGCACTCCACGGTGAAGTCTGAAATTGCCCATCTCATCCTCAATCGGCCTACAAGCCCGGAAACCCCGAATCGAGCTGGAGCTTCCGCGTTGATCCGAATCAACCCGGCATCAACTGTAACCTCAGATACAACATGCTCAAGGCATTCTCTGCTCCAGCCTCTGTGTGGTCGGCGCGGCTATCCAAAGCCCCGGTACTTTACACAGCTGAGGGACTTTGATGTGATTCTTGGGATGGAACTGGCTGGCTCAGTATTTCGCGATTATTGATTGTGCCGCGAGGACTGTCACTTTTAGAGAGCCAGGCCAGGAGATGTTGTATATCGGGATGTCAGAATGCTTCTTTGCCTCTGTGGTTTCGACTTCCCGAGCGAGGCGGATGATTATCGAGGATGTGAGCCTTTTTTGGATATGTGTTGAGGGGCCTACGGCGACACCGGGACTCGGGGATATTCCTATTGCCCGCGAGTTTCCGGATGTTTTTCCACCTGAGCTGACTAGTATGCCGCCAGACAGAGAGATTGAGTTTGTGATTGACGTAGTTCCAGGAACTGCGCCAATCTCTAAGGCTCCTTTCGGATGGCACCGGCTGAGTTGCGAGAGCTTAAAGCACAGCTGCAAGACCTGATGGATAAGGCTTTATTAGACCAAGTGTGTCCCTTGGGGAGCACCGGTGCTATTCGTGAAAAAGAAAGGAGGGTCAACTTCGGTTGTGTGTGGACTATAGGAATTGAACAAAGTGACCATAAGAACAAGTACTCTGCCGCGCACGATGATCTCTTTGATCAGCTGCAAGGGTCTTGTGTATTTTCCCAGATTGATCTACATCTGGTTCACCACAACTGAAGGTGAAGGCCGAGGATATTCCTAAGACTGCTTTCAGATCACGGTACGGGCATTATGAGTTTTACAGTTATGCCGTTTGGATTGACTAATGCCCCTGAGCCTTTATGGACTTGAGAACAGGATATTTCGGCCCTTTCTGGATGGGTTTTGTGGTG
>JAQNDB010000955.1:0-20000 GCA_029204045.2 Tillandsia leiboldiana
TTGCGCAAATAGCTATATCAAATAAGAATTGTCTTTACATGATTTCCAATAAAATTATCAAATAAAGGAGATTCAAAAGTAATATACAGGAATGATTGAAAGGGAATTCCCGGAGAATGAACTCCGGGAAGATATAGAATAAAATAAATTAAGATAAGTAGTAGAAATGAACGAACATGTTTCAATAAAAAAAATATTTCTTCTTCTCCCCCATTTTTGTTTCTTATATTATAACACAAGAATCAAATCAGGATTCTAGGCCTTTTCGAACAAAACATCAATCTGAGCTTGAGTTCCAATTGTATTTTTGAGTCAATTGAGGAGTATGCCTATTTATTTCTGGTTCTAGGACCAGTAGTTCTTGGGATCGACTCAGCTCTCTCAAATTGTTTCTCATTATTAAGAAAAGGTAACAAAGATAAAATACGAGCTTGTTTTATAGCAATAGTAATTAATCGTTGTTGTTTCAAGGTCAATCTATTCACTCGTCTAGATAATATTTTTCCTTGTTCACTAATAAATCGACTAATTAAACTCATGTTTCTATAATCGATTCGATCCCCCGATCCAATTGGGGGCAAACGCCTACGAAAGGATCGCTTGTATTTACGAAAAGGTTGCTTGGATTTATCCATGGTTTATTCCTTATCTCTAAAGTTCTATTTATTTATTCATTTCGGATCCAACCGAAATAGGCTTTGATTCATATATTATTTCATTCATATACTATATATCTATACACATGAAAGAATATCTACATAAAATCGGGTTTGATTTGTATATATTATGTATATTATATATGTTAAGTTCTTACTCTTCCTGTCCTGTTCTTTGGAAAGATCGAACACATGATGTTCCCTTCGATCTATTTCTTGATTTCCCCATGAATCGTATGCTTATGACAATAGCGACAAAATTTTGCAATTCTAATCGACTGGGTGTATTGTGGCGATTCTTTTGAGTAATATATCTAGAAATGCCCCGCGATTCCTTATTGACACTATTTCGGACACAACTGGTACATTCCAAAATAACTCTGACTCTGACATCTTTACCCTTGGCCATGAACCTCCTTTAGATTTTGTATCGACTTAACTTAAGTCTTATATTTTCGATCCGAACCGAAGAAGAAGAAAAAAATCAATAGAAGTTACTAGTTAGAAATTCCATTTCTAAGCATTTCGTTGTAATTCTTCTTATTATCTTATCTAATTAATTTATTATCTAATTAATAGAATATGTATTAATATAGTATATATTAAGTTAAGTAATACAAAATAGAATAATAATTAAGTAATACAATTTCTTTCTAACTATCAATTATTTCTATCCTAAATCCCAATATTTCATTTAAGTATCTTTTTTCTATGCTATGATTTCGTAGAGCCCACCCTAGACTGGATACACATTTGAATTTTATTTCTGTTTTCCAAAATTGGATCTTGGATCTACCGGATTTTTTATGAGGTTCAATACACTTTTTCCTTCTCTTTCCTTACTATTCTAAAGAATTGAAAGGGAGAGGCGAGGGTTTTAGTTACGTCCATGTGGAATTATATTTCTTCATTTCTTCGCATATCAATAACTAGAATTAAAAAAGGGGAATGACAGGGCATCTGGGAATAAACGATTAATTTCTATCAATAGACCCGCTAAAGACCCAAACCATAGAGTAGTTAACACAGGTGCCACGGAGAGATATGTTTTTTAGATCTCGCATTGAAAATCCTCCTTCGTTATTGTAATACATATATTGTCAGATGCTGTAGTTCAAGATCATTTTATTTATTTGACGCCGATTCCTAACAAAAATGGATATTACAATGAACCAATAGATGAGATTTTCCTGTCACTCAAAAATAAAAAAGAAAAAGATGACCCCTTCTTCCTGAGCATTACGGATAAATATTCATTCTTTTTATATGTTAGGTTGGGTTTCAGATGTATTAATTCTTTATTATATGAAACCAAAAACAAGAAATGACAAGAAAGTTCTATATAGATAGAGGAGAAAAATAAAGATGTGGAAAACAAGACAGGTATTTTGTACAATGACACTGTACAACAATTTTTAAAAGGGATGTAGCGCAGCTTGTAGCGCGTTGTTTTGGGTACAAAATGTCACGGGTTCAAAATCCTGTCCATCCCTACTATTACTTCTCCTATGGGCAGTAACGAGAGATTAATTGAGATCGACGGGGCATAATCTTTCATTTTGGATACTATATTTTATGCGAGATGTGTTAGAAGTTAAGTGAAAAAAATTTCTTTGAAAGCGCTCTTAGTTCAGTTCGGTAGAACGCGGGTCTCCAAAACCCGATGTCGTAGGTTCAATCCTACAGAGCGTGATTCGTCTATCTTATGTATGTCGAATCACAAAAAAAAATAACTTAACAAAACAAAGTTGAATTGCAACTGGAATTTGACCTCCTCCCTGTAGGAGGTCAATCAAAAAAAGAAATGTTACTCAATCAAAGGTCCAACTGATCACCACGTCTGTATTGTAAATATGCAGTCACAAATAATCCTGCCAAAGTAATAGGAATTAGACCTAAGACGATTCCAAATAGAAAAACTTCAATCATTTCGGTTTGTTTGAGGGGATAAAAAAGGGGGGTAAGATCTATCCCTAAATATTAATCTGAATTATCCGTGAATCTCAATGACCAAGAAAAAAAATTGGCAATTGGTGCGGGAAAGAACCATAGAATATCTGGAATTCCCGAGAAATATTTTTCTGAATTATTTATTCAATTCATTTTCAAATAAGTCGTATCTTGTTCAAACCAATAAATAGAGCTGGGGTTATAGTTAAAGCAGCCAGTAGAAAACCAAAATAACTAGTTATAGTAAGCATGAAAGGGCTTTATTAGATATGTTTTTTTTTCTACATATGTTGATAAAACACTTACCTAAGTTTCCATTTTTACCAGATATGAGGGTAATAAAAACCAATTAAGAGAATTAGTTTAGTTCCAATGGAAAATTCATGATTCATTGGTCATTATAGATAATACTAAAAAAAGATAGAGTGACATAACATAGGTAGAAAAAAATTGATTCATCAGATGTGACATCGACCGATCCTGTGATTCCGAATCAACAGATTCATTGTGCAATTTTTGAGTTGAGTAAAGTATAAGAACTGTGTCGTGTAACTTCATTCGAAGATGAAATTCTATGAAAATTCATTTTGGAATAAAAGAATTGGATTTGAAAATAGCTTCAATTCCATTTTTTTGGAGCGAACGACCTGATACTACCTTATTATTTATTTTAACTCATTGCATTCAGTATAGTAATAAATAGGTTAGTTAATTACCCATAATATATCGAATAAGAAGAAAAAAAAAGGGTGTTCCACCATCCATCGAAAGGATCTATCGAGAAACAAAAACTTTGACTTTATTTAATTGAAATTTGCAATTTTTAATTGACTTTATTTTTGTTCTCTTTTTCGGGTCCAAAGTCGATTCGAAGACGAGTCGCCTCAATTATCCTTTTAGGTTCTATATTCTGTCTTTCCATATCATGGAGTTCCATACTTGTAGTTTGGTCAAGAAAGAATCTTTGTCTTGGACCTAATCCAACAATGATTGCATCGCAAATATTGATTGTTACAACTATGTTTTCTTTCTTTCATTAAATATGATCTAAATAGTAGATACTATTACTATTATCCACTACTATTATCTATCTAGTACTATTATCTAGTATTATATATATATATAAATCAATCTTTTTTTTTTATATCCTTTTTTTATTTATTATTATTAAATTAATTTATTATTATTAATAGGTTATTTATTATAATTTATTTTATTTTTATTATAGTTGTTAATTATTTTTTTTGTTTAAGTTATAAGTATTTATTATATTATACCAACCAATTACTTGAAATGAAAGGATTCAAATAAAACTTTTAACCAAAAAGGGTTAGATTTCGCATATAATTGAATTGTGTCAATACAATAATATCTTCATGAATTATTAGAACCCATTGATCATTGACTTACATTTTCCCAAGATCCTTACTTTCTATTATGAAGCCAATAAGGGAAACCTTATAATAAATTTGAGGGTTTCCATTGATCTATTGAATAGCATAACATAAGGTATCCATAGATAAGGAACAAAAAAATAAAAAAGGAATTGTGTAGCATTTCGGTACCGATCAAGGCTGCGTTGCTGTGCCAGAGGAAGGATAGCTATACTGATTCGGTAACTCGAAATACACCTTGGTACAAAATTGACGATCTCACAAAGATGCAATATCAGAGTTTTCTCTATGTACTGATCCCATCTTTCACGGAATCGATTCCCCCCTTTGAATGTACAAAAATTTGTGGAGCCTCAGCATGTCTGGAAGCACGGGAGAACGTTCTTTTGCTGATATTATTACCGTATTCGATACTGGGTTATTCATAGGCATTACTATACCTTCCCTATTCATTGCGGGTTGGTTATTCGTCAGTACGGGTTTAGCTTACGACGTGTTTGGAAGTCCTCGGCCAAATGAGTATTTCACGGAAAGCCGACAAGGGATTCCATTGATAACCGGCCGTTTTGATTCTTTGGAACAACTCGATGAATTTAGTAGATCCTTTTAGGAGGCCCTCAATGACCATAGATCGAACCTATCCAATTTTACAGTGCGCTGGTGGCTGTTCACGGACTAGCTGTACCTACCGTTTCTTTCTTGGGGTCAATATCAGCAATGCAGTTCATCCAACGATAAACCTAATTCAAATTATAGAACTATGACACAATCAAACCCGAATGAACAAAATGTTGAATTGAATCGTACCAGTCTATACTGGGTTTATTACTCATTTTTGTACTCGCTGTTTTATTTTCCAATTATTTTTTCAATTGAGAGAAAGAAAGAGAATAGTAGTAATTCTCTTATCCCATTCGGATAGATACCATTCCTCATAATTATCCATGACTGTTTTTGTCTCTAGCATGACCACTTGATGAAATGTGGAGGAAAGTAGGGGAAATGGCCGATACTACTGGAAGGATTCCTCTTGGCTGATAGGTACTGTAACTGGTATTCTTGTGATCGGTTTAATAGGTGTTTTCTTTTACGGTTCATATTCTGGGTTGGGTTCATCTCTCTAGTAATTGGATGAGCTGGGTTGTAGACATGAAAAAGTAAGAACTTAGCGGGTCCTTACCCTCCTTTGTCTGATTAGAGCGGAAAGGGCCCGCGGAGTTCTTACTCTTATAATGAGACTTTGATCTATTCCATAACCTACAAATTGGTTAGTTATCCAGTCAGCATAATCAAAATATTATATTTGTTTTGTAGAAATGACAAAAAGGATCCTTTGCTCTGATGTTTCAAACCACTCTATTCTTTTGTTTCTTAATGATGTTTGTGAACAATTGAATCTAGTGGTTGATTCATAGTCCCTGCCCTTCCCCCAAAATATTAATTGGAAGCAAGAAGAAAGAACGAATCAATCAATTTTATCTATAATCCAATATAATAATTATATTGATTTCTAGGGATGAGACATCCTGCAAATCATTTCTAGACTAAACTAATAGAACCTTAATCAAAACTACTCTAAAAATAAAATAAAAACTCTGATCATATATCTGATCATATAATAATAAAGATTTGGATATTCGTAAAAATAAAATCTGCCTTTCAACCAGAACAGTCCTTTTTGTTTGAATAATTTCTCTAAGTTAGAAGTTTAACTTATATTGAATAAGTGAAGATATTGAATAAGTGAATAAATTCTATTTGCTCAATAACTTATCACCCATAATCCTTTTTTTCCTTTGTTTGTCCACTACTTCTTATGATCTAAACAAGGAGTTCCGATAGACCCGGAAAAGAAGGAAAGGAATAGTAATCTTTGATGAACAGGAAAAAAAATAATTATTATTTTGATACAAGACGACACAAGAAAAAGGAATTTTCACCCGTTTTCTTGTGTCGTCTTGCGTCGAATAGAAGATTAGGAAGACTAGTAATCCTTCCTAAAAGTATTTGTTCCTTTCATTTTTATCATCCTTGCCTTGTATTCTCTTCTTTTGTATTTGTTTGTATGCCTATTGTTTATTACTAAAATGGAATACAAGTAATGAATTCCAGGCGTCCTGCAAAACAAAAAGAGTATAAACAAAGCAAGCAAAAGGATTTACAGAATTTTTTGATCATACATATTGTATCGATGGACAAAAAATTGGCACTTTTTACCAAATGTTAAGGAATCTCTGGACCTAAAAATTCATTCGTACAATTGAACTTTTTCAAACTGTTTCTTTTTAAGAACCAAAAAAACTTTGTGCCAAAATAACAGATGCGAAGAAGAACAAAAGGCCTTGGACGCGTAATGGATCTTGAAGCACTATTTCTGCATCTCCCTGACCAAACCCTCCTACATTGGGATTGCTTGTTAATGGTTGATCAAGCTTAATGGATTCACCCTCTGAAACAAGAAGTTCTGGTCCTGGAGGTATAATATCAACCACTTGACGTCCATCCGATGCATCAACTATGGTTATTTCGTATCCTCCCTTTTCTTTACGTACTATTTTGCTTACTATACCTGCTGATGTAGCATTATAGACTGTATTGTTACTCTTGCTACCATCAGGATAAATCTGACCCTTCCTCTGTTCCCACCCACATATATGGGATATTTTAAAGAAGTGAACGTCTTTCTTTGTAGCAGGGTCGGGGGAAAGAATGGGAAAGACGATTTCACTATATTTCTGACCCGGAACAGGACCTATCACAAGAATATTTTTTTTTATTGGGACGATAACTCTGAAAAGACAGATTTCCTATCTTTTCTTTCAACTCAGGAGAAATACGATCGGGGGGGGCTAATTCGAATCCCTCGGGTAAAATAAGAACAGCACCCACATTCAAACCCCCTTTTTTACCATTAGCAAGAACTTGTTTCAGTTGCATATCATAAGGAATTTGAACAACTGCTTCAAATACAGTATCAGGAAGCACAGCTTGCGGAACTTCAATATCCACGGGCTTATTAGCTAAATGGCAATTAGCACATACAATTCGTCCAGTTGCTTCTCGTGGGTTTTCATAACCCTGCTGCGCAAAAATGGGATATGCATTTGAAATGGATGCTCGAGTTATTACATATATCATGATCGATACAGAAATGGATCGAGTCATCTGTTCCTTTACCCAAGAAAAAGTATTTCTATTTTGCATGTCCAATCATGGATCTCGGAATTTCTACAATAAATTAGATAGGGAACTAGTAAAGTTCCCTATGCACGAGTCTGTCATTGTACTGGAATAGTTGTACTGTAATATAGGACGAATACCTTGAACTGGTAGAAATAAAATATAAAGAATTAAGTAAGATTAAAATGGTTTCTTTATAAAGGAAGAAAGATTATGATTTATTTGATTGATATCAGGAGATCAAATGAGTTCTTCATTCATTCATTGAATGATAAATGACTACAAGCGAAGGAGATACACGATTTAAATAATGGAAAATCCAATATTTCACAATTGTATCTAGAATAACTGGAAAGGTGGAAACAAGACCAGATATAATTTGATCGTTATGAGCCAATCCAAAATCGTTGTAGAACGAACCAATTATTAGTTCCCAACCATGAGTCGAGTGAAATCCAATCCATAAATCAGTAACTAAAAGAATCGAAAAAGCTTTTATTGTGTCACTTAAGTTATAGAGGAATTCCTGAACCCAAGAATTAAGAATGACAAGTTCCTCATTACCCAAAATAAAATAACCACTTAGAATAGCGAAAGAGATTATATTTGTCGAGAAATGCAAAATGATATGGAGATGATATTCATTGTGTGTTTTGACCAATTGTATCGTTTCCTTGTGTATTCCTATACGAAGTTTTTGTATATGTGTCTCCGGGTACTCCTTTATCATTTCGTCCAACAGAAAGAGTTCTTCTAATTCTATGAATCTTTCTAGAACGTTTTTCTCTTGAATGATATTCAAGAGAGTTTTGGATTGCCCGGTATTCCACCAATTTGTAACCCAAAGTTCCAGACATTTATTAAATGGGAGAGAGACCCACCAGGGCAAAAATACTATAGATACAAGATATGGGAAAGAAGGCAATGCTTTCTTTTTTTTCATTTTTTATCTGTGAATTGAATCGTTAATGAACCTGCTTCATTCGTTGACTCTATATGATATTTCTCTGAAGCACGAGTTCTATAACAAGGTATTGAACCTATGGGTCTATTCATTCCAATTTTTGTGTCAAAATTGAATTTAGTTCTTGGATCTAGAAGGAATATAGAAATGGGATAAGGGTTCGCCCTTTTCGGATAAAAATGAAAAATCAATATTATTCCTAGATATCTCAATTGGGCAAATTCGAATGGGCAAATTCGAAGCAATTTCATCTTCATTTGTTCCTTTCTATGAATACTCGAAAACCCACTTAAAATAACGAATCGGATTTAGAAACGAAAACCCCCCTCAGTTAATTATTTCGAAATGTTTCACCGCCTAGCCACAACCAAGGAAAAAAGGTATCATCAAAATTTTGGGCCTAAAAAGATGAGATGAATTCCGTATTACGAAATAAATCTTGGATATATTTGATGAATCCTTACTTATTATATTAGCCTTATATTAGTCTTTTTTCTAGTAGAAATTTTCTAGTAGAAAAGAATTGAGTTGGGATCCATACGCATATGAAATACTTTTGGTATACAAATGGTATACAAAAATTTCTTCTTTTCTTAATTTTCTTCTTTATTATAGTATAGTTTATTATAGTTATTCCATATACGCCCTCCTGCTTTTTTGGTTTATTCTATGGGAGTCTCCACGACAAAGGAAGGAGGAAATAGAATAATCTAACATGTTTTGTTCAAATGAACATTCCAAAAAGACTTCAATTGTATTAAAAAAGGAATTAGCAAGTTCCTTCCCCCATGCCGAGAAAACATTTATTCTTTATTGTGTTCAATTCATTTCAAAATACTTCAATTGGTACGCCCAAGAAATAGGCCAATTCGGCAGCTTTTTGTTCAATTTCTCGTGGAGTAAAATTCTCATCAGTACGAGTCAAGGGAATGGCCCCTTGACCTCTGATTTCCATATAAAGGACACGACGAGGATAAAGACCCTCTTTAACCTCAATTCTGATTGATTGGATATCTCTCATAAGGAAGCGAAGGAAGATGCGACGATTTATTCCAGGAAATCCCCAACGAAAAATGCACACAATTCCTTCTTTTCTATCGAATTGGTCATAACCACTACCTACATTCCACAAAATTGTGCACCACAAATAGGAGCTAACGAACAGACCTGCGATCCCATAAAAAGACATCACGATTCCTTGTGGAAAAAAAAGAATTTGCTGAGATGGAAATATGGATATCAGATTCCTACCAAGATAACTGGAAGTTCCAACCGCTAAGAATCCTAGTGAACCTAAAAAAAGGATACAGGCCCAGCAAAAATTACTTGTTTTTCGAGACCCCCTTATAAGTTCTATCCATATATGTTCTGATCGCCAATTCATACTATACTAGATCCAGTTGCATTCGATTGGAATTGAGAGAATAACCCAAATTTGACTTTACCTTTCTTGATCCCGAAGTAACTTTCATCAACTAGCACTATTCTGATGTGGAGTAATTGGTTAGATACATTGACTTTCTATTAAAAATATTTACTGATCCATTTTTAACCAGCTATATATATATATATACATGCATTTATGCAGATAGCATGTATCCGCATACATAACAGTTCTTTCATTTGTGTGTGGAAAGAGCCACATATCGTACCATATTGCACTAAAAAATATCTGTATTATGATACAGTGTTGAAATAAATTGATAGGATTTGGTCCCATTGGATCTAGACAATCTTATTTTTTTGGACATGAAGAGATAAAGAAGCCATTGCAATTGCCGGAAATACTAGGCCCACTAAAGGCACAAAAATAGAGGGTAAGTTGAGATCTGTCATAGAATGGGTTCCTCGATTTAATATTTGTATCTATATATTTGTATCTATTAGAAAGATATCTTATGATATGATAAGTATATCTATTATAAGTAATATTAGGTAATATTGACTATTGTATTTTATATAATATTATACTACTAAGTATATATAAACAATTAAGTATATATAAATATATAATTTATAAATAATATATTTATATTAAAATAGAAATTTAAAATATAAAAATAATATTAAAATATTATTTTTAAAGAAAAAAAATTATCCGAAACTTCTGACTCTTACTATAAAGTGTAACTTATATCACCAAAGAACATTTTTCTTAGTTTTTTTTATTATGATGAACTAAATACTTGTTCGCTACAAACAAAATAACTGAATCTAGTGCTATACTTTAATTTTTTGAATTTTGATTCAAGGGAAAGAAACCATGGAGCTGAAATAACTCACTTAGAACACCTTTTAAAGGATTACGTGGTACGATTGGGTCAAATAAGCCTTTATGGAATAAATAGTCAGACGCTTGTGAACCATCGGGTACTGTCCTATTCAATGTTTGTTCAATTACTCTTTTACCCGCAAATGCAATGTACGCATTAGGTTCAGCAATAATGATATCTCCCAACATACCAAAACTGGCTGTTACTCCACCGGTTGTAGGAGATGTAAGGACTGGTACATAGAATAACTTTTTAGTGGATTGGTAATCATATGAAGCAGAAGATATTTTAGCCATTTGCATCAAGCTCAAACTTCCTTCTTGCATGCGTGCTCCTCCAGAAGCACACACAATAATGACAGGTAGAGATCGATTAGTAGCATACTCAATCAAACGAGTGATTTTCTCACCTACTACAGATCCCATACTACCTCCCATGAACTTAAAATCCATAACCCCAATTGCTGCGGGAATACCGTTTAGTTGACCTATGCCTGTTTGAACAGCTTCAGTTAAACCTGTCTTTCTTTGATAAGAATCGATACGATCTTTATAAGGTTCCTCTTCTGAATGAAATTGAATGGGGTCCATAGAAACCATATCTTCATCCATAGGATCCCAAGTGCCCGAATCAATCGAAAGTTCGATTCTATCTGAACTACTCATTTTCAAATAATATCCACACTGTTCACAAATATTAATTTTTGACCTCAGAAGTTTTTTATAATTTAATCCATAACAATTTTCGCATTGAACCCATAAATGTCTGTATTTTTTATTTATATCGAAATCATTAGATCTTCCTCTTATATTGAAATCACTGCCATTATTACGAGTTCTTATACTAAAACTTCCACTTTCACTACCACTTACATTTTCAGTACAAATGAAACTATAAATGTAACTGTCACTGTAATTGTCAGTACCACCTGAAATGGAACTATTAATACTGACTTCAAAACGAAGATAACTATTAATGCAACTATTAATGTGATTAGTCCAACTAGATTGAGTATCATACATGTAATGATAATAGTAGTGATTGTTTCTCTTAGACCCCCTATTCAAAAAACTAGAAAAAAAACCTTCTAATTCACTCAGAAAAGAACTATCATTGTCAATCTCAAAACTATGATTTTCAATATCAAAATATACGGAATAACTGTCACCATTACTATCCCTAACTAAAAAAGTGTCATCAGAGATCAAACTCCAAATATCCCTGATACCAAATAAATAATCAACATTACTGAAACTATAACTAACACTATCACTCCAATTTTTCTCCATATCATTTAGAAGGGGTTCATCACTTCCACTGGTATGGCCAATAGCATCAAGACTTTCCATTGATTTACTTAAACCATACCTATGTTCTAACTTGAACTTCTCGTTAGACAACATCGAATTGAACCACCATTTTTCCATAGAATCTTCCTGCCCCCTATTTGATGAAAATACAATAGATGAATAGTCATTCGATGAATAATTATTTGACTATTTTATTTCCTATCAGAATTAAGCATATGAGGATTAGGATTGTTAACTAATAATAAGTGAGTATTGAAAGAAATGATTCTCTTTTTTTTTGAATCCGAGATAGCACTTCAATATCTATCTATATAGAAATAGAAAGATTTTTTTTTTTCAATTAAAATAAAAATTCTCATCAAAAATAGTTTATAAATAAGGAATTCGTTCTCGTATAACCTTGTATCGTATAATCAAATAATAAGTTTATATTGCATTGCAACATGGAACGAAAAAGACAATATACAGGATGAGTAGATTGGATAGAGGGAGCCCTTCCCTTAGCTTAATCTAAGGCCTGAAACTACGAGATAGAAAATGATCCACTAATCCTAAGGATCCATAGGATTAATTATGGATTGGATCCAAAAATAAAAATAGAAATATCGAGTTGTTTCGTCTTCGTTCTATTTAGATCTTGTATATACTTGTATATATAGTATATAGGTCTGTACATATGATATGAAAGATATATGCAAATATATAGTATGTTATGTATAGTATAGGAAGCTCATTCTTTATTTTATTCGGCTCAATCCTTTTTTTAGGAAAAGATTGGGCCGAGTTTAATCGCAATCAATTAGGAGAACAAAGAGGAATTACTAAATTCTACACGCTTATTTTTTATCTTTCTATTTCGCTTTATCTAGCTTATCTACCGGTTCGAATTCGAATTTAATCTCTTTCCATACTTCACAAGCAGCGGCTAGCTCAGGGCTCCATTTGCTAGCTTCACGGATAATTTCAGCACCTTCACGAGCAAGATCACGTCCTTCATTACGAGCTTGTACACACGCTTCTAAAGCCACCCGATTAGCTACTGCACCAGGTGCATTTCCCCAAGGGTGCCCTAAAGTTCCTCCACCAAACTGTAGTACGGAATCATCTCCAAAGATTTCGGTAAGAGCAGGCATATGCCAAACATGAATACCCCCTGAAGCCACAGGTATAACACCTGGCATAGAGACCCAATCTTGAGTGAAAAAGATACCACGACTACGGTCTTTTTCAATAAAATCATCACGTAATAAATCAACAAAACCCAAAGTCATCTCACGTTCCCCTTCCAGTTTACCTACTACTGTACCAGCGTGAATATGATCTCCACCAGACATACGTAATGCTTTAGCTAGTACACGAAAATGCATACCATGATTTTTCTGTCTATCAATAACTGCATGCATTGCGCGATGGATGTGAAGAAGTAGGCCATTGTCGCGGCAATAATGAGCCAAACTAGTATTTGCAGTGAATCCCCCAGTTAAGTAGTCATGCATTACGATAGGAACTCCCAATTCTCTGGCAAATACGGCCCTTTTGATCATTTCTTCACATGTAGCCGCAGTAGCATTTAAGTAATGTCCTTTGATTTCACCCGTTTCCGCCTGCGCTTTATAAAGAGCTTCGGCACAAAATACGAAACGATCTCTCCAACGCATAAATGGTTGTGAGTTCACGTTTTCATCATCTTTGGTAAAATCAAGCCCACCGCGTAGACATTCATAAACCGCTCTACCGTAGTTCTTTGCGGATAATCCCAATTTTGGTTTAATAGTACATCCCAATAGAGGACGACCATACTTGTTCAACTTATCTCTTTCAACTTGGATGCCATGAGGCGGGCCTTGGAAAGTTTTTGAATAAGCAGGGGGAATTCGCAGATCCTCCAGACGTAGAGCTCGTAGGGCTTTGAAACCAAATACATTACCTACAATGGAAGTAAACATGTTAGTAACAGAACCTTCTTCAAAGAGGTCTAAAGGATAAGCTACATAAGCAATATATTGATTTTCCTCCCCGACAACGGGCTCGATGTGGTAGCATCTTCCTTTGTAACGATCAAGACTGGTAAGTCCATCAGTCCAAACAGTTGTCCATGTACCAGTAGAAGACTCGGCTGCTACCGCAGCCCCTGCTTCTTCAGGCGGAACCCCGGGTTGAGGAGTTACTCGGAATGCTGCCAAGATATCAGTATCTTTGGTTTCGTAGTCAGGAGTATAATAAGTCAATTTGTAATCTTTAACACCAGCTTTAAATCCAGCACTTGCTTTAGTCTCTGTTTGTGGTGACATAAGTCCCTCCCTACAACTCATGAATTAAGAATTCTCACAACAACAAGGTCTACTCGATATGGATTAGGCATGAATGAAACCTTTAACAAAAATCTTTCAAAAAATATTCAATATTCAATTAATATTATCAACTCATTAAAATGTTATGTTAAAATGGTTTGTTATTAGACCATGTATTTTATTCACCAAATACATCATTATTGTATACTCTTTGATATATATAGCGCAACCCAACCCAATCCTAATCTTTGTTTTGCGGGTTTATAATTGAATTGATCCCTTTCTTATTTTGAATCTAAATATCTAAATACTGAGAAAAATTCCCTCTTGACAGTAATATATGTTGTATATGTAAATCCTAGATGTGAAAATAAGCATAATTCATCTACGAAAGGGTATAATATAAAGACGGAAATCTATATGAAAAATAAAAAATAAAGAACAAAGGCCAATAAGATCGAAATAATGAATCATAAATCGAGTTCGGGTTCGAATTCCATAAGTAATATAATATGGATCTTTTTTTTTCTATAATGATAGAGAAATGAAACACATTTATTCACGATTTCATTTACTTGCAATTTTTTTTTTTTTTGAAAAAAAGGATTGGCTGAACTTGAAAATTTACTCATTGAATGAGTAAACGATTGAATCGGATTCGGTTGGGCGGTACCAACTAAATCGAGTGCTATCTCCCATTTATCTCTTATTGAATTAACTGATCAACTTGCTATCGGACATTTATTTTCGATTTGGTATTATTCCAAAAAGGATTTCGACATATTTCACTTTATTATAATTATGAGAATCAATCCTACTACTTCTAGCCCTGCGGTTTCCACACTTGAAGAAAAAAAACTAGGGCGTATCGCTCAAATTATTGGCCCAGTACTGGATGTCGTTTTTCCCCCGGGCAAAATGCCTAATATTTATAACGCTTTGGTAGTTAAGGGTCGAGATACTGTCGGTCAGCAAATTAATGTGACTTGTGAGGTACAACAATTATTAGGAAATAATCGAGTTAGAGCTGTAGCTATGAGTGCTACAGATGGGCTGATGAGAGGAATGGAAGTGATTGACACGGGAGCTCCTCTAAGTGTTCCAGTCGGCGGAGCTACTCTCGGGCGAATCTTCAACGTTCTTGGGGAGCCTGTTGATAATTTAGGTCCTGTAGATACTCGCACAACATCTCCTATTCATAGATCTGCGCCTGCCTTTATACAGTTAGATACGAAATTATCAATCTTTGAAACAGGTATTAAGGTGGTAGATCTTTTAGCTCCTTATCGCCGTGGAGGAAAAATCGGACTATTTGGGGGAGCTGGAGTAGGTAAAACAGTACTCATCATGGAATTGATCAACAACATTGCCAAAGCTCATGGAGGCGTATCCGTATTTGGCGGAGTAGGAGAACGTACTCGTGAAGGAAATGATCTTTACATGGAAATGAAAGAATCCGGAGTAATTAATGAAAAAAATCTTGCAGAATCAAAAGTAGCTTTAGTCTATGGTCAAATGAATGAACCGCCGGGAGCTCGTATGAGAGTTGGTTTGACTGCCCTAACTATGGCAGAATATTTCCGGGATGTTAATGAACAAGATGTGCTTCTATTCATCGACAATATCTTTCGTTTTGTCCAAGCAGGATCAGAAGTATCCGCATTATTAGGGAGAATGCCTTCTGCAGTGGGTTATCAACCTACCCTTAGTACAGAAATGGGTTCTTTGCAAGAAAGAATTACTTCTACCAAAGAGGGATCTATAACTTCGATCCAAGCAGTTTATGTACCTGCGGACGATTTGACCGACCCTGCTCCTGCCACTACATTTGCACATTTAGATGCTACTACCGTACTATCAAGAGGATTAGCTGCCAAGGGTATTTATCCAGCAGTAGATCCTTTAGATTCAACGTCAACTATGTTACAACCTCGGATCGTTGGCGAGGAACATTATGAAACTGCGCAAAGAGTTAAGCAAACTTCACAACGTTACAAAGAACTTCAGGACATTATAGCTATTCTTGGGTTGGATGAATTATCCGAGGAGGATCGTTTAACTGTAGCAAGAGCACGAAAAATTGAGCGTTTCTTATCACAACCCTTCTTCGTGGCAGAAGTATTTACTGGTTCTCCAGGAAAATATGTTGGTCTTGCAGAAACAATTAGGGGGTTTCAACTGATCCTTTCCGGAGAATTAGATGGTCTGCCCGAGCAGGCTTTTTATTTGGTGGGTAACATCGATGAAGCTACCGCGAAAGCTATTAACTTAGAAGTGGAGAGCAATTTGAAGAAATGACCTTAAATCTTTGTGTACTGACTCCTAATCGAATTATTTGGGATTCAGAAGTGAAAGAAATCATTTTATCTACAAATAGTGGCCAAATTGGTGTATTACCGAACCACGCCCCTATTGCCACGGCTGTAGATATAGGTCTTTTGAGAATACGCCTCAACGACCAATGGTTAACGGTGGCTCTGATGGGTGGTTTTGCTAGAATAGGGAATAATGAGATCACCATTTTAGGAAATGATGCGGAGATGAGTACTGACATTGATCCGCAAGAAGCTCAACAAACTCTTAAAATAGCTGAAGCTAACTTGAGTAGAGCTGAGGGTAAGAGACAAGTGATTGAAGCGAATCTAGCTCTCAGACGAGCTAGGACACGAGTAGAGGCTGTCAATGTTATTTCCTACTAGTCAATACATCAAAATAATCAAAAGAAGTTTTTTAGAAGTTCTTTATTATACACCACATTTAGATTCTGCCAATTGAAGACAATCAAGTCTAATCTGATACAACGAAAAAAGGAGGATGGGTAGAAAAACTTATTAGATACCATTGCATTGACTCCGGTATCTAATAAGTTCTACCTACTATTGGATTTGAACCAATGACTCCTGCCGTATGAAAGCAATACTCTAACCACTGAGTTAAGTAGGTAATTTATCACCGCAAAAGAAGACCCATCACCTCGGGGATTATAGATAGAATCGAATTTCTAAGCAATACCAATCTGTTAACAGTAAACGGATCAAAGAGTTATCATGTGAGATTAGGAAATATCCATCTTGACAAGAAATTATCTATATGTTAAGATATCTATGACAAGGGCTATAGCTCAGTTAGGTAGAGCACCTCGTTTACACGTGCGCCAATGCTTTTCAAGGGAGCTTATTATGCAATGAACATAGTTGATCTTATTGAAAAATCAATCAATGTCTTACTCCATAGATTCGAGAGAACAATAGCATGACAAATATTTGGTTCGGTCCGATTTTGGTGCGAATTTAGGTGCCAAATCAAATAGAACCCGTCATTGATTTGATAGTTGATAAGGTAAATACCCAGCCCATTCAATGCTAGGCATAATGAGTATAAGGGCTTCAAAAAAACCTCCTTTCATCCTATGAACTTTAAGGTGTATGAAGTCTCATATTCGACTCTTGCAGCGGAACGATAGAGACTCCATTTAACTTAGGTTGATCTAAGCCGAAGGCAGACCTAAGTCAAGGTAACCCTTCTTTGAAACACTTTGGTATTGCTACTAGATCTGAATACAAATAATGAATCAGAGCACATGGAGCCAGCTCATTATCTTCCTGTAAAGAAAAAATATGGTGGACTAACTGATCTTTACATCAGTTGATGAAAGAGCCCAATGCAACAAACAAAATGCATGTTGGGTCTTTGAAACAGTTCGAATCATTTCGATAATAATCAGTTTGATCTGTTTTACCGAGAAGGTCTACGGTTCGAGTCCGTATAGCCCTAATACATTCTATTTGTCTATTTTTGTATAGACATTCTATTTTTGTTTAGTATAGTTTTCATTTCCTCATTAGTACTTGTTTATAGACTGGACAGACCAGACCATTGGTTGTTTCATAGAAATGAAATGAAAGCATTACCACATATTCATGTAAATACATAGGTACCTGAAAATAAAAACAATAATTCATTCCAATGGATCTAATCAGATCAGTATGTGTCAAATCTAGGACAAGAAAAAGAAAGAAAATATAATCGTTCGATGCATTAGATTGTGTTTACGTATTCGTATTTGTATAAAATCAATAGAAACAACGACGATCCTTTACCTGGATTTTAATGAAAAGAATACTTCGAATATGTTAGAAATCCCTAGACATTTTTTACCCCCCAAAAATTATTGGTTTTGATAATAACTATGTTATGTTTGATATTATTTTTTGATAATATTTCATTATCTTATTTCATTTTATTATTTATACATTACATAAATTATATATTTACATATAATTTATATAAGAAATATATATTTCTAAATATAAAATACAAAGAAATAAATATAAGGAAATATCAAGAAAAAAACAAAAACATAGTATTACGTTTCAGAATTATGAAACATAGTTATAGTATTACTATTCATTAGAATACATTAGTAATAGAATATTCTATTAGGTTAGATTAGTATATTTTAGTATTTAATTAAATTATTTTTATTATTTAGAATTTTTTTATTTAATATTTTTTAATCTTATATCTATTTTTTTATAGAGAATAGAGAAAGCGAGACAAAGTGAGAGAGTTTTGTTTATGTAAGAGCGCCTTATTTCTACACCATATCTAAATGGAATCAAAATCAAAAACGGAATCCCGATTCCTTGGATGAATCTCTAAACAAGACATGCCACGCAGCAAACAAACTCTGAACTATACACTTTGATTTGATTAAAATAAATTCTTGTTTCACCTAGGAAAACAAGTTCTGGATGAATTGACAATGCCAACTAGAATAATTAAGCATATTCCACATTAATAGGAGTACATTTATGTTTCTGCTTCACGAATATGATATTTTATGGGCATTTCTAATAATATCAAGCGTTATTCCTATCTTGGCATTTGTAATTTCAGGAGTTTTAGCCCCGGTTAGTAAAGGACCAGAGAAGCTCTCTAGTTATGAATCGGGCATAGAACCTATGGGAGACGCTTGGTTACAATTCCGAATCCGCTATTACATGTTTGCTCTAGTTTTTGTTGTTTTTGATGTTGAAACGGTCTTTCTTTATCCATGGGCAATGAGTTTCGATGTATTGGGTGTATCTGTATTTATCGAAGCTTTAATTTTCGTGCTTATCCCAATTGTGGGTTCAGTTTATGCATGGCGAAAGGGAGCGTTGGAATGGTCTTAACTGAGTATTCAGACAATAAAAAAAAAAAGGAAGGAAAAAATTACATTGAGACAGTTATGAATTTGATTGAGTTTCCGTTACTTGACCAAACAACCCCCAATTCAGTTATTTCAACTACATCGAATGATCTTTCGAATTGGTCAAGACTCTCCAGTTTATGGCCGCTTCTATATGGTACCAGTTGCTGTTTCATTGAATTTGCTTCATTAATAGGCTCGCGATTCGACTTTGATCGTTATGGGTTGGTACCAAGATCAAGTCCTAGGCAAGCGGACCTAATTTTAACAGCCGGCACAGTCACAATGAAAATGGCTCCCTCTTTAGTGAGATTATATGAGCAAATGCCTGAACCAAAATACGTCATTGCTATGGGAGCCTGTACTATTACAGGAGGGATGTTCAGTACTGATTCTTATAGTACTGTTCGGGGAGTCGATAAGCTAATTCCTGTGGATGTCTATTTGCCGGGCTGCCCACCCAAACCAGAGGCAGTTATAGATGCTATAACAAAACTTCGTAAGAAGATATCTCGAGAAATATTTGAAGATAGAGCTGTATCTCAACAGAAAAATCGATATTTTACTACCAATCACAAATTTTCTGTTCGACACAGTACTCATACTGGAAATTACGATCAAGGATTGCTCTATCAATCACCATCTACTTCAGAGATATCTTCTGAAACATTTTTCAAATCCAAAAGTTCAGTATCTTCCTACGAATTAGTGAATCAGGCAGGGTTCTTTTGTGCAGAATAAAAAAGAGCAGGTCAATCTTTAAAAATTTCATTGTAAATGTGAAATAC
>JAQNDB010000955.1:25000-32500 GCA_029204045.2 Tillandsia leiboldiana
TAAAATTAGTCTGTTTTTATGTTATTTCGTACTGTATAATTCCTTTGCTTTGTTTGTGGGATCATTTTCCCCAGGGGTAATGAAAAGAATTCTAGAATGGATTGCTAATTATGCCTAGATCTAATATAAATGGAAATTTTATTGATAAGACCTCTTCAATTGTAGCCAATATCTTATTACGAATAATTCCGACAACTTCAGGAGAAAAAAAGGCATTTACCTATTACAGAGATGGTGCGATTTGATTCTTTTTTCTTGTTTTTTTTAGCCCTCACCTCAGTCTTACGAGAAAGAGACGCGGTTCGGTATAGAAAGAACGAAATTCTTGAAATAAACCTACGCTCGGTGAAGGTGAAGTTTGGAGATAGAACAATTCCTTCTATCGTGTATCCTCGATTGATGCAGCCTCAGATGTTTCAATTGTTGATTTGAGTATTGAGCGAAAGGTTACACCTATGGGTTCTGTATTGCGGGTCAATCCTACACTACATTAGTACCAATAGACGGCATAAGGGAAAAAGCACTACACCTAGGAATCAACAACACAAAAACTTTGTTATAAATTCCCCCTTTCCTTATCGGTATCGGGACTAACAAGAATGGTTGGGACAACAAACATCCATCTCGTTTGTACTTTGGATACCCGTATAACCATCAAAGATCGTTGAAGTGACTAATTCCTGGAAATAGAAGGCGTTGAGAACAAAGAAATTGTTGGAGTTACCATTTATATCTAACACTAATATGATTGGTGTTAAGAAAAAACCTCTTGCGGGAAGGCTGGCTAGAGATTTCTTGTAAAAATACTAGTTCCTTTCAGTTCATAATGAGATGAGAATAGTTCCATTTTTATTCTATGGATTATTCCCCTTAGTACTATGCGCAGAAGGGAGGAGCCGTATGAGATGAAAATCTCATGTACGGTTCTGGAACGGAGATTTTTTGAATAGAATGAACGACCGTAACGGATGTTGGCTCAATCCGAAGGAAATTATGCGGAAGCTTTACAGAATTATTATGAAGCTACGCGACCAGAAATTGATCCCTATGATCGAAGTTATATACTCTATAACATAGGCCTTATACACACAAGCAATGGAGAGCATACAAAGGCTTTGGAATATTATTTCCGGGCACTAGAACGAAACCCATTCTTACCACAAGCTTTTAATAATATGGCCGTGATCTGTCATTACGTGCGACTATCTCCACTATAGAAATAAGGAAAAAAAGCAAAGATCAAATTGGCTAGTAAATACTAGAAAAAATAGGCTTTCTACATAATGCATCGTCCAAAGCAACGATTTTTATCAGCTGTAGCAAGGAAAGAGACTTCACGAGAACCAAAATAGGAAGAAAAAAAAAAATGAGTGCAGCCTATATACTATATTCTATGGATAAAGGATCAAATTGATAGAGAAAGCACCGTAAAGATCAATTAGCGAGCTATTGAGTCGATACAGTTAAGAACTGCTTACTTATGTCATGATATGGGACAAAAGTTAGGAATCAACTTATGTAATAGAGTCAATCCACTAAGGTATTGAGCAGCGGTGTAGCATCAGATCCCAAAGATAGTAAGTTCTTTTTTCTTATGGAAAAAAGTCTTTTTCAAAGATTCTATATGAATTCCATATATGAAACCGAGATAGTTACCTTTCAGAAAATTCTAACGATATTGTGGGGATACCTATGCTTCATTCTTCTGAAGGTGGGAGAAAAGATCAAACTGATTCTGATTATTGATCAAAATTAGGGTTTGAAACTTATGTAATTAACTTCTTCTGGTTAACCCAAGAAAAAATGGGATAGGTTTATGAGAAATCTAATTCAGTTAGCATAGGGTAGATTAAGATAGGACACAAAAAGAATCGATTTTTGAGCCGTATGAGATAGGAAACTCTCAAGTACGGTTCTAAGGGAAGGAACCACCTATTCCGACCGGGGAGAACAGGCCATTCTACAGGGTGATTCTGAAATTGCGGAAGCTTGGTCCGATCAAGCTGCTGAGTATTGGAAACAAGCTATAGCGCTTACTCCAGGTAATTATATTGAAGCACATAATTGGTTGAAAATCACGAAGCGCTTCGAATAAAACCACTCTCTTTTTTAATGAATTAAAAAAAAATTGGTTTGGTTGTTGGATCCATCAATCAAATAAAATAGATTGTTCCTATGAGAAGATCTAATCAAGAATTTCATTATATCTCTTCCTTCTGCATTATATTTTGTACGGTATCTCATAGGGATAAATGATATGGATACAGTATAGAATAGAACTAATAAAGTAAAGCTAATAAAAAATACTAAATATAGATAAGATATCAGAATGATTTTATCTTATTAATTCTAATGAATGATCTTGTGATTTGTAATAAAGTAATAAGATATTATGTTCCATGTAAGTAGATCCATATAGGTACTTATACCTTCATTCAGATATAAATACACTAGGTTTAGGTTGCGCAAAAAAAGAGTTTTTTCATCACGCCGGGAAAGAATTTTCCAAGGTAAAAGGGTCCGTTGGGCACCTAATCATTATGTCATAATAGATCCGAACACTTGCCTCGGATCAACTTCAATATTATAATTGCTCTAGTGAATAACTAAATAAAATAGATGGATGGGAGATAGGAAAGAAAGGGAATAATCATAAATAAAATATCTATCTTTCAGAGGTTCACTAAAAACTTGACTGTTGGCGGGTCTCTTTGTATGTGTTGTCCGGAAAGAGGAGGACTTAATGATTATTCGTTCGCCGGAACCAGAAGTGAAAATTGTTGTGGATAGGGATCCTATAAAAACGTCTTTCGAGGAATGGGCCAGACCCGGCCATTTCTCAAGAACAATAGCTAAGGGCCCTGATACTACCACTTGGATCTGGAATCTACATGCTGATGCTCACGATTTCGATAGTCATACCAGTGATTTGGAGGAGATCTCCCGAAAAGTATTTAGTGCTCATTTCGGTCAACTCTCCATTATCTTTCTTTGGCTGAGTGGCATGTACTTCCATGGTGCCCGTTTTTCCAATTATGAAGCATGGCTAAGTGATCCTACTCACATTGGACCCAGTGCCCAGGTAGTTTGGCCAATAGTAGGTCAAGAAATATTGAATGGTGATGTGGGCGGGGGTTTCCGAGGAATACAAATAACCTCCGGTTTTTTTCAGATTTGGCGAGCATCTGGAATAACTAGTGAATTACAACTCTATTGTACCGCAATTGGTGCATTGGTCTTTGCATCGTTAATGCTTTTTGCCGGTTGGTTCCATTATCACAAAGCCGCCCCAAAATTGGCTTGGTTCCAAGATGTGGAATCCATGTTGAATCACCACTTAGCGGGGTTACTAGGACTTGGGTCTCTTTCTTGGGCGGGACACCAAATCCATGTATCTTTACCGATTAACCAATTTCTCGACGCTGGAGTTGATCCTAAAGAGATACCACTTCCTCATGAATTTATCTTGAATCGGGACCTTTTGGCTCAACTTTATCCCAGTTTTGCCGAGGGAGCAACCCCCTTTTTCACCTTGAATTGGTCAAAATACGCGGAATTTCTAAGTTTTCGTGGAGGATTAGATCCAATAACAGGGGGTCTGTGGTTGAGCGATATTGCACACCATCATTTAGCTATTGCTATTCTTTTCCTGATCGCTGGTCATATGTATAGGACCAACTGGGGCATTGGTCATGGCCTTAAGGACATTTTAGAGGCTCATAAAGGTCCATTTACAGGCCAGGGCCATAAGGGCCTATATGAAATCCTAACAACGTCATGGCATGCTCAATTATCTCTTAACCTGGCTATGTTAGGCTCTTTAACCATTGTTGTAGCTCATCATATGTATTCCATGCCCCCCTATCCATACCTAGCTACTGACTATGGTACACAACTTTCGTTGTTCACACATCACATGTGGATTGGTGGATTTCTCATAGTTGGTGCTGCTGCGCATGCAGCCATTTTTATGGTAAGAGACTACGATCCAACTACTCGATACAACGATCTATTAGATCGCGTCCTTAGGCACCGCGATGCAATCATATCACATCTTAACTGGGTATGCATATTTCTAGGTTTTCACAGTTTTGGCTTGTATATTCATAATGATACCATGAGTGCTTTAGGACGTCCCCAAGATATGTTTTCAGATACCGCTATACAATTACAACCCATCTTTGCTCAATGGATACAAAATACCCATGCTTTAGCACCTGGCGTAACAGCTCCTGGTGCAACAACGAGTACCAGCTTAACCTGGGGAGGTGGTGACTTAGTAGCAGTAGGCGGCAAAGTAGCTTTGTTACCTATTCCATTAGGAACCGCAGATTTTTTAGTCCATCACATTCATGCATTTACGATCCATGTGACTGTATTGATACTACTGAAAGGTGTTCTATTTGCTCGCAGTTCCCGTTTGATTCCTGATAAAGCAAATCTTGGTTTTCGTTTCCCTTGTGATGGACCAGGGCGGGGGGGGACATGTCAAGTATCCGCCTGGGATCATGTCTTCTTAGGTCTATTCTGGATGTACAATGCAATTTCGGTAGTAATTTTCCATTTCAGTTGGAAAATGCAGTCGGATGTTTGGGGTACTATAAGTGATCAAGGGGTGGTAACTCATATCACAGGAGGAAACTTTGCACAAAGTTCCATTACTATTAATGGGTGGCTCCGAGATTTCTTATGGGCACAGGCATCTCAGGTTATTCAGTCTTATGGTTCTTCATTATCTGCATATGGTCTTTTTTTCTTAGGTGCTCATTTTGTCTGGGCTTTCAGTTTAATGTTTCTATTCAGCGGCCGTGGTTATTGGCAAGAACTCATTGAATCCATCGTTTGGGCTCATAACAAATTAAAAGTTGCTCCTGCTACTCAGCCTAGAGCCTTGAGCATTGTACAAGGACGTGCTGTAGGAGTAACCCATTACCTTCTGGGTGGAATTGCCACTACATGGGCGTTCTTCTTAGCAAGAATTATTGCAGTAGGATAATGGCTAGGAGGATTTGAAAGGCATTATGGAATTAAGATTTCCGAGGTTTAGCCAAGACTTAGCTCAGGACCCCACTACTCGTCGTATTTGGTTTGGTATTGCTACCGCACATGACTTCGAGAGTCATGATGATATTACTGAAGAACGTCTTTATCAGAACATTTTTGCTTCTCACTTTGGACAGTTAGCAATAATCTTTCTGTGGACGTCAGGAAATCTGTTTCATGTGGCTTGGCAAGGAAATTTTGAGTCATGGATACAGGACCCTTTACATGTAAGACCAATTGCTCATGCAATTTGGGATCCTCATTTTGGTCAACCAGCTGTAGAAGCCTTTACTCGAGGAGGTGCTACCGGACCAGTGAATATCGCTTATTCCGGTGTTTATCAGTGGTGGTATACAATCGGATTACGCACCAATGAAGATCTTTATACAGGAGCTCTTTTTCTATTATTTCTTTCTGCTATATCTTTAATAGCGGGTTGGTTACACCTACAACCCAAATGGAAACCAAGCGTTTCGTGGTTCAAAAATGCTGAATCTCGTCTCAATCATCATTTGTCAGGACTTTTCGGAGTAAGTTCCTTGGCTTGGACAGGACATTTAGTTCATGTCGCTATTCCCGGATCCAGGGGAGAGTACGTCAGATGGAATAATTTCTTAGACGTATTACCGCATCCCCAAGGGTTGGGACCCCTTCTTACGGGTCAGTGGAATCTTTATGCCCAAAACCCTGATTCGAGTAGTCATTTATTTGGGACCTCCCAAGGGGCGGGAACTGCCATTCTAACCCTTCTTGGGGGATTCCATCCACAAACGCAAAGTTTATGGCTGACCGATATTGCTCATCATCATTTAGCTATTGCATTTATTTTTCTCATTGCTGGTCATATGTATAGAACTAACTTCGGTATTGGGCACAGTATCAAAGATCTTTTAGAAGCACATACTCCTCCGGGGGGTCGATTAGGACGTGGGCATAAGGGTCTTTATGACACAATCAATAATTCGATTCATTTTCAATTAGGTCTTGCTCTAGCCTCTTTAGGGGTTATTACTTCCTTAGTAGCTCAACATATGTACTCCTTACCTGCTTATGCATTCATAGCACAAGACTTTACTACTCAAGCTGCCTTATATACTCATCACCAATACATTGCAGGGTTCATCATGACAGGAGCCTTTGCTCATGGAGCTATATTTTTCATTAGAGATTACAATCCGGAGCAGAATGAGGATAACGTATTGGCAAGAATGTTAGACCATAAAGAAGCTATCATATCTCATTTAAGTTGGGCCAGCCTGTTTCTGGGGTTCCATACTTTGGGCCTTTATGTTCATAATGACGTCATGCTCGCTTTTGGTACTCCAGAAAAACAAATCTTGATCGAACCTATATTTGCCCAATGGATACAATCTGCTCATGGTAAGACTTCATATGGGTTCGATGTACTCTTATCTTCAACGAATGGCCCAGCCTTCAATGCAGGTCGAAGCATATGGTTACCGGGATGGTTGAATGCTATTAATGAGAATAGTAATTCACTTTTCTTAACAATAGGCCCTGGGGATTTCTTGGTTCATCATGCTATTGCTCTAGGTTTGCATACAACTACATTGATTTTAGTAAAAGGTGCTTTAGATGCACGTGGTTCAAAATTAATGCCGGATAAAAAGGATTTCGGTTATAGTTTTCCTTGTGACGGCCCAGGACGCGGCGGTACTTGTGATATTTCTGCTTGGGACGCATTTTATTTGGCAGTTTTCTGGATGTTAAATACCATTGGATGGGTTACTTTTTATTGGCATTGGAAACACATCACATTATGGCAGGGTAATGTTTCACAATTTAATGAATCCTCCACTTATTTGATGGGATGGTTAAGAGATTATCTATGGTTAAACTCTTCACAACTTATCAATGGATATAATCCTTTTGGTATGAATAGTTTATCGGTATGGGCGTGGATGTTCTTATTTGGACATCTTGTTTGGGCTACTGGATTTATGTTCTTAATTTCATGGCGCGGATATTGGCAGGAATTGATTGAAACTTTAGCATGGGCTCATGAACGCACACCTTTGGCTAATTTGATTCGATGGAGAGATAAGCCGGTGGCTCTTTCCATTGTACAAGCAAGATTGGTTGGATTAGCCCACTTTTCCGTGGGTTATATATTTACTTATGCAGCTTTCTTGATTGCCTCTACATCAGGAAAATTTGGTTAATTTAGTTATTTATTGTTTTTTTATGTACTGTATCAGAAACAATTTCATTTGTTTCGATGGAGAGGGAGGATCCGAACTGTATCATTGATAATAATAGGAACTGAACATTATGGCAAGAAAAAGTTTGATTCAGAGAGAGAAGAAGCGGAAAAATTTGGAACAGAAATATCATTTGATTCGCCGATCCTCAAAAGAAAAAATAAGCAAAGTTTCATCGTTGAGTGAGAAATGGGAAATTCATGGAAAATTGCAATCCCCACCACGTAATAGTGCA
>JAQNDB010000955.1:37500-42500 GCA_029204045.2 Tillandsia leiboldiana
TCAGAATAATAAGAATTCGTTATAATGGTGGTTATCCTTTTCTTTTTAGAAAAAATAATAGAGATATTTTCCGCTGAAAAACGAAGGCTAAAACTTGAGTTTAGTGGAAAAAAAAGCCCTTTATCAGATTTGAACCGATGACTTACGCCTTACCATGGCGTTACTCTACCACTGAGTTAAAAGGGCCGTTTTATTCAATTCATGAATTAGCCATTTTTTTTTCATTATGAGTCTACTGCATATATGTATATATGTACTATATGTACATAATATATACGTATATGCATAGGAGTTCATTCAGGAACAATAAATTGGATTTACTCCAAAATAAGATTATTATTTTGAATTTTTGAAAAAAAATTCTAAAAAATCATAACATAAAAGAAAGTAGGAAAGATTTTTTGGATCTAGTCATACCATTAGACTATATTGACAATTCCAAAAAACTGCTCATACTATCATCATAGTATGATGATGGTCGGGCGTATATGCCCCTATCGTCTAGTGGTTCAGGACATCTCTCTTTCAAGGAGGCAGCGGGGATTCGACTTCCCCTGGGGGTAGGGTACTATGAAAGGAAGTTGATCATAGATTATCGATAAGCCTAGAATGAATTCTTCCTGGGTCGATGCCCGAGTGGTTAATGGGGACGGACTGTAAATTCGTTGGCAATATGTCTACGCTGGTTCAAATCCAGCTCGGCCCAATAATTCACCGCTCCATGAATATGATATAACCAATTTGTCTTCCATAAATGGAAATGCCTAATCCGTAGAAATAAAGAGAAAGAATCAATTTTTTTTTTCTCTATCCCTATTTTTCTCTTTCTGATCTTTCTAAGGATCTAATTCATGATACTTTACTTAATTAAGTAAAGTATCATGAAAAGCAAACAAAAAAGTTTAGTTCTTTTTTCTGATTGATTATCCACTTTTGGCCGTAAAATAATTATTGGTTACTAGTAATCCGTGTCACTCTCACTATAGCCCATATTATATGTGGTGTGGATATGATATCAGTATATCATTCCTGTCTTTCTTACAATACGACGACTAGGACTAGAATGTTCTTATGATTACATTAAGAATATGTAACATTAAGAATATGTATGCCATACACTTCGCTGGGATTGTAGTTCAATTGGTCAGAGCACCGCCCTGTCAAGGCGGAAGCTGCGGGTTCGAGCCCCGTCAGTCCCGAACTAGGATCCGGTGAATTTATCAATTTATCTCTCTCTTTTCACGGAAAAGGGGGACAGGAAGCAAGATCTAATCCCCAGTGGGGATCCTTATTTCTTTTGTTTTTTATTTCGCATTTATCATCACACAAATATGGATACGGGAATTTCAAATCTTTCCACTACTCCCGATTGATAAAGGAGAGACATATCATATGTACATTAGTACAATTGGTGGTATTACTATATTCAGTATTTTTAGAGATACCATCCTCGTCTTACTTTCTTTTTCGATTGTTCTTGATCAATGAAATGGAGTAGAGTGATCCTATTTTACCGGGAGTACATACAAAAATGGTATTCGTTTATTGTACGATGGACAATGAACTTAACATAATTACCCCGACAGAGTACTTTTCAGGTTAAACCACACCTTTTCTAGTTCTGACTTTGTTTGTGTATCCTCAATGACTAATTGTAAACAATCTATCTCATTCTCATTCAAATTGCAGACATCATTTTTGATGTATGCATTCCAGTACAAATAAATACAAGAAAGAGGATACTAATAAAATAAAAGAAAAGACCGAGCAAGGACCCTTTTCAGTAAATTTGTTGGAATATTTGATCTTTTTTATTTAATCCCTTTTTTTCCATCTCACCTCGTTTGGGTCTGTGTGTGACCCATAGAATACCGGTCATATAATACCTCATAATTGTAAGTATAATACACAGGAAGGAGAGTTGTATAAGATAAGGAAGACAGTAGGTTATAGAAAAGAAAAAGTGGAAGAGGATGAAAAATCCAATGGGATTCCTGATCCAATAAAAAATCCCATTTCGTAATTAGTATGGATAAAGGATCTTCCCATGTTATACTATTCAATTCTCGACGATGAATCGATTTGATAGATCAGATATTGTTATTCATAATATTGATCCTATTCAGTATCATCAGGATCAATTCATCCCAATGAATTTACAGGAGTTAAATTTCTCATCTCTATGGGATTACATCCCGAGTTATTGCGAAGAAAAAAATAAATAATGAAATTATGGAAGTCAATATTCTCGCATTTATTGCTACTGCACTGTTCATTCTAGTTCCTACTGCTTTTTTACTTATTATCTACGTAAAAACAGTCAGTCAAAATGATTAATTTGAATCTGAATTATTAGTTCTTATCAATCCTTTTTTCAATGATTGAAGAAATGAAAGAAAGGGATTAAAAGAAAATTCCAAGTCTTAAATGAAATGATCTGGTTGGAATCATAAAGTGTGGTAGAAAGGACTATATATAGTCCTTTCTACCACACTTTAGAGTATTTTTTTATATTATCTAATATTGTATACAATGATATTATCATATAAAGTTGTATTGTATACAGATATAGACTTTATCTAAATGGAGGGTTTATATAGATCAATTTACAATATGTATGTATATGATGTATTAGATGTACATCTAATCTAAATAGTAGACTAGTACATCGAAATAGCAGTCTAATTCTATTTCTTTTTTTCGCTACATCCACTCGATTTCGATCAACCCAAAATAATCGAAGGCCAATTCTTCTAATTCCTAGGTTTCTTATAATTTTATATATAGGTTCCGGGATCCATCAAAAGAATCAATAGAGGAAGAATAATATAGGAATATACTATAGCAAAAGAAAACAAAACCAAGGAATTTTTTTGATTTCCCATCCCAAGAAGTCATTGATTGAGCCATTAACAGATCATTTACGAAGTTCTATGGTAACTTCTTCAGATTTTGAAAGGAAGTAGATTAGTAAAGGGGACTCGGACCATTTTTCATGCTTAAACATGACATGAGATGAGTCAAAAAAGCATAAAAAAATCTCTAGGAGTCTAAAATGTTAAATGTATGATATGTGGTGGATCACTCAGCGGAAGAAAGATCTAATTTTATTATGTGTAGAACCTCTTTGGACAACCACTAGTCACTTCCAGTAGAAAGTAAGTATCGTCGTAATCTAATAGCAGAACGATTTGTTCTTAGAACAGTGAAAGTAAAGAAAGAGAGAAACAAATAAAGAAAAAACTAGGGATTGGTTTTTTCTCGTTGTAATATCCATAATTCTGGTAAGAACAGGTTTATCCAAACAGAATATTTAGGAGGAATTCGGTTGGAAAAAATTTCCTATCATGCGTAGATTTGAGTTTTGAAATACAACTAAACTATAGTAATCATTCGTTGTTTGATCGAATGGTTATTATTCATTATTGTCTTTCCAGTATAATTTTGAAAGAGAGACAAGCTTTTTAAAAATAAAGCTTCGAAAAACGATCAATGCAAAACGATCAATTAAACAATTGATACAATTCGATTACTCAATTGATTACTCAATCAATTATTAATATACCTAGAGTCCACTCCTTCCCCATACTACGAGTGAAAGGGAAAATGTAAAGACTACCATTAAAGCAGCCCAAGCGAGACTTACTATATCCATGTGAATTATATCTCCTATTTCTATGAAGGAATTATTCCATTATTGATCAATAATCATAGTAGAATCAATGGCGCAGAGTCAAAATAGGATTCTGACTTAAGGCTATTGATGAACCAATTCAATGAATCCACTCGTAACAGATTCTTTATAGGATTTCTGGTAGAATTGGGAAGTATTAAGTAAAAATATGATACACACACCTTTTCCTTGCAAATTGCAAAGGAATGCTCCTAATGGAACATGTGGGAATAGTAAGACCTATTGTTTGTTTTGTTACCTTTCTTTCATAAGAAAAAAAAAAAAAAAATATATACCATCAAGATAGATAACTATCTATTGGATACCTACATTTCCTATTTGATCTAAGCCTTACTGTCTTTCTTTCTGTGAAAGAATGGGGAGACATCACTACCATTATTACATACATTTTTTTTGTAATCTCCTTACACGACCAAAGAAATCCTTTTTTTTTTTTTACTTTGACTCTGTTATTCTATAAGATAAGAGCCGACCAACCATCCTGATTGAATGTTTGAGTACTCGGAGTCTCTCGTAAGTATGGATACAAAGTATCTTCAGTCCTTTCCACAACTCCTAAATTGATTTCCCATCAGTCTATCCAATCTAATTCCAGACAGAGTCAGTAGACCCTACGTTAGTGTAGGTAGTGTAAGATAATTAGGAAGTCTTGATAGTCTTTCGTATAATCTTTTCTTCAATCCTAGGAGCAAAAATGGAATGTCCTTTAGGAACCTTTGGATACCAAGATTTCTGACCTCTTACTTTCGTAGTTCTGGAATTAATAAGTAAGCCTTACCTCATCCCTATTGGTATATCTGTTTGGGCCGCTACCCAGAACCCAAACAGAACCAGATTTTGAGAAAACAACTTACAGTCTTTTATAGAACTATGTATTCTATAAATCAAGTATCGACAAGCTCCGTCCTTTGCCTTTGCTTATGCAGGGCAAGAATTTGTCGAGTTCTATTCTATCAGTAGAATAAGAAATTCTAAGTATTTTGTTGATCAGGCGACACCCAGATTTGAACTGGGGATAAAGGATTTGCAGTCCCCTGCCTTACCGCTTGGCCATGCCGCCAAATCCGATCCAAAATCGATGAAAATATTATTCATCCACATTTTATTACTAATTGTTTGTTTTTTCAGAGGGGGATTACTGAACCCTTTTTTTCTTTTTTATTTGTTTTTTGATCTTGAATCCCATTGTGCTTATCCCTTTTCAATCTCTTTCCAAAAATGAATTCTTGTTTCTTATGGGATCTAGTTTAGATTATTCTCTTCGATTGATTGTATCTCAAAACACACACTGCTTAAAAACTTCCCT